>VWZT01011477.1:0-30293 GCA_013397055.1 Pachycephala philippinensis | reverse complement strand
CGGGGTTCGCCCTCCCCTGCCCCCCCCAGCCGCCGCCGCTGGCGTCGGTCCCTCCATTGTGTGGGAAGGGGCAGGTCGGGAATATCCTGGCAGGAGAAAACACGCCGGGATTTCTGCGGAGAGGGCGGCTCGGTGGGAGGGAGATGCCAGACACATCCCACCCCGGGAAAGGATTTTGTCTCCAACCTCGGCGTGGCAAAACTCGGTTCTGCTTCTGTTAAAGCCGGGCTTGGATTCCCGCTGCAGAGCTCGGCCGGGAAAGCTGGGAATTTCGAGGAGGTGAGAGCACGGTCCCAGGGCAGGGCCTGCAGCCCGACTGCGGCTGAGTGGATTTTAGGGATGTGAGGATGGAGGAGTCACCTGACGCAGAGGAGGAGCGGCCCTGGCCCCTCCCCTGCAGGGTTATCCATTAAATCCACATTCCAGCGTGCGGAAGAGCAGCTTTGGGAATGCTGAGGGACAGCGAAGTCCTAAAAATGTGGTGTGTGCTGGGTGCCGGTTCTCAGCACCCGCTGGGACTCCTCGTCCCTGCATTCCACGCAGGGATATCCCTGTGGATATGGGATTGGGGCTCTGGGATGAGCTGGAGTCAGATCCTTTCCATCCGTGTCCTGCTGGGATCAGACTCCTCATCTCCGTATCCCAGACTGGGATATCCCTGTGGATATGGGACTGGGGGCTCTGGGATGACCAAGGCTGGAGTCAGATCCTTCCCATTCCATTCCTTCTGGGATAGCGCACGAGCACCTGAGTTATTCCCTTCCGAGACTGCCAAGGACCTGCCAAAACCCTGGAAAACCGGCTGGATGCTGAGCGTCCCCCACAGCCCCAGGGCAAAGGTGGCCATTCCCGGGCACTCCCTGGCAGTGGTCAAAAATCCCATTTTCAGGATTTCCCGTGGAGAAGGGATTTTCTCATTAAACATCCCCAAAATATTTCCCCGTGCCCAGCGGGATTCCTGGGGCAGGCAGAGGCACAAAAACCCCAACTCGGTGGCCCCAAACCGGCTGGCACCTCTTAGCGGGGTCCAGGACATCGCAGCTCGGGGTCCCCGGGAGGAGGGATGAGAAGCTTTGCGGGGTGGGAAAATCTCCTCGGGACCTGTATTCCCATGGGAGCACGGGGAAAATCCCTGGGGGAGCCCAGCGGCTGCCCCGTGCACCTCATCTGGGAGCAGAGAGCCCAAAAAATCCCCCAAATAAATAGAACTGGGTTTTCAGGCAGGGTGAGGGGAGCCGCAGCCCTGCCTTGCCACAAACCAGGCAGCCTGACAGAATCCAGGGAAAATTGGACTTGACGGGAGCAGAACTTTTGGAATCGACGGGAACAAAGCGAGGGGGTGGAAACAATCAGCTCTGACACTTCTGCAGCCACGGTCCTGTCAAAACCCATCCCCACCCCTCGGAACGCGGCTATTCCGATGGAATGGGGTTCTCAGCCGGGGAAAAAGCGGGGCTGGAACTGCTTCCATCAGCTCTACCTGCTCCATATGTCTTTAGCACCCTTTGGAGAGCACGGAGCGGGATGGGGAATGTCACCGGAGACTCTCCCGTGGAGCCCGGATTGGTTTCCTTCCCGGCGTGCTTGGAATCCTAAGGATTTAAAGCCACCCCTCTGCTGTAGGAACGGGCTGGGGGAGCGGGGCTCGCAGATGTCTGGCACCAGCGCAGGATCTGCTTTCCCGGGATTCCAGCGCTCCTCGCTCCGGGCTGTGGCCGGAGAAGCGGGAAGGGGCTGGAGGGGATCCCCTCGGAGATCAGGGGTGGCCCGGGGAAGATCCGGGCTCATCATCCTGTGGATGATCCCGGGATCCCAAAGGCTGGGCCCTCATGTGCCCAGGCTGGAAAAGAGCCGATCTAAAATTCCCAAGATCGGATCGGTGCGAATCCTTGGGGTTCTTTGGCGCTAAATCCTCGTCCTCGTGCAGGAACTCGGGAAAATCCGTGCCCAGCTCTCCGGAGAAGCTGCAAATCCCCGCCTCGTTCGCAGGGTTATAAACCTGCCTGCAACTGCTTAAGCTGCGCTTAGAAACGGGAATTTGATTCCCAGCTCCCTCAGGCACTTCATAACATTCCCTCTTAATGGAGAGTTTTTCATTTTCGGGGAATCCAGCAGGTTTTTACCACTGGAAACCTTCCCCAAAACCTTTCCTTGCTGCTCCCGGCTCGTGGCCCGCGAAAATCCCACCTCATTTCCCAGCGAGAAGTTGGGGAAGGGGCTTTTATTCCCTGGAGCTGCTGGGGGAGGTTTGGAACGGGAAGGTTTCGAGGGAAAGCACCAAGGATCAGTCTGGGATGTGTGGGATCGGCCATTCCCCGGGATTGAGCGGCCGTGGCAGAGTTTTGACAGAACTCTCCATAATTTGTAGAAAACTGGGGATGATAAACTGCAGGAAAAAATTCCCCAAGCCCTAATTACAGCCTCACTCCACCACCGAGCAGCTCTGTGGGTTCGGGGCTCCTGGCAGGAGCTTCCAATGGATTTCGGAGGAATTGGGAAGGAAGATCAATGGCAGGGCTGACAAACCTTCTCTTCCTTGTTATTACTGATAGGAATTTAATCATTCCCGTGGGGAAAACCTCCCTCCTCCTTCCCAGCCCTCCTCCTGCAGCAGGAATATGAAAGTCCTTTTAATCCCAAAGTTATGAGGAGCTGGCAAGGACCAGCGAAGCTTTCGCTCCCGGAGATAGCCCCGTTCTGGCACCGCGATCCCAGAAAATGATGTCATGCGGGATTTCTGTGCCAGAGTTTTCCCTTTCTTCTTCATATTCGTGGCGATGTCAAAGTTCCTCTCTGGAGCAGGTCTGGTTTTAATATTCCATATTTACGTTTTTCATTTTGGGGCTGGCTGGAGCCTCCGCCGGTCCCAACCTCGCGGGTGCTGCCGGAAGGAGCGAGGAAGAGGAGCTGGGATGGACTGATGGGCACTGTTGGATTCTCAAATCTTGGGAAGCAGCCCTAAATGAGTCCCTGCTTATTTCTTGGGAGCTGTAATTCCCTCTGCTGCACCCCACTGCTGTTTCCGTGCCCCTTCCCACAGGGAACACCCCCCTTTGCTCAGCGCTGATCCCAAGCCTCATGAATCCATGAAAAACCCCTGGGAAGTGCAAGACCCAATATCCCAGAGTATCCATGCCCTGTGGGGTGGTGAGGAGCAGAGTTTGCCAAAGATTATCCTGATCCCAGGAGGAGAGAGGAGGCTTGCGGAGATGGATCCACATTCCTTGGGCTGCTTGGTGCTCCCACGAGATAAAGTGGGAATAAACCAGGCAGCTTTGGCCAATCCCGGTTGCACAAACTTTTCCTGCAGAAACACTCTGGAGCCAGCAGGGAATTTGTCTTTGGGCTTCCTTGGATTGCCAGAGCCATATTTTAAAGTTGGGAATGGTTGTCAGCATCCAGGCATGGCCCCCGGCGCCGGTGACGCAAATGTGACAGGAGGCGAGGTCAGGTTACGGATGAGGCCGCTCCAGAGCCTCTCCCGGCAAACCGGGGGTTTGGGGAAAGGGATGAAATGTGCCGAGAGAAAAAAAAAAAACAGCAAAGTGCTGGAAATCTGCTGGAAGGGGAGAATAAAATTCCCTCTGGCAGGAACTCGGTTGCTTTTGGAGTCAGCCGGTGAATTCCGAAGCCAACTCTCCCCCTGGAACTGGCAGCAAAGGGTCCGGTGTCAGTGGGGTTTGGAAGTAGGTCCATGAGGGATTCCCAGCTTGGATCCTGGGTGAATTCCATCCTTCCAGGATGGCCTGGAGACCTCCCGCAAGGCTGAAGGGGGAGGTGTGAAACGGCTGAGGGAGTCCACGGAAGGATGGTTGGAATCCCCAAGTTCCACCTGCTGGGTTGATCCCAAGATCGTTCCAAGGAGTTCCGCACCTCCAGGAACTTCCCTGCCTCGCAAACGTTCTCTTTCCTTAGTTCCACCTTGGATGAGGTGGGGCCACCTGGCTCTATCCAGTCTGGGAATCACCTCTAGGAAAAATTCCATGCCAGAAAGAGCTCCCAGAGCCAGAACTGTCAAACTCCATCTCGCTCCGGGATTAAATTCCCGCCCGTCTCCCAAGCAATAACAAAACACCAACGCTATGGAAAAGCTGTCAGGAATCCAATTGTTTTCCATACACCACGGATCCCTCTCCATTCCAAGGAACGAGCAGGGTTGCTTTTGGAGTTGGAAGGACAGAGTAAGCGCCAAGATTCCCAAACAAAACTCTGTTGGCGGAGGGAACGGGGAAGCAGCTGTGGGACAGGAGTACCCTGAATACGGAATTTTAACTTCAAAAAAAACCCCAACCCTAAAAAGAGTTAAAGGAACAGCAAACACTTCATCCCGACTAACGCGAGGTTGGAAAGGGATCAGCTTTTAAGGGAATTGCCCATAACCACAACAATATTTGGGGGCTGAGCAGAGCCTAGATTGGGTGCAGATGTTCCGCTGGCACTCGCATGCATCCCGGAGGAAAAAAAATCCCTTTTTTCCTGGAGTGCCCAGCGCTCCGGAGTCGCTCGAGCTTTACAAACGGATTAGGAACACCAAATTCCTGCTCTGCCGCAAGGCCGGGCCCACGCTTGGGCCCAGCTTTACAAAGCCCAGGCTCAGGCTTGCCCCGGATCCCGCTCCACATCCAGACTTATTTTAGGAGCAGAACGTGCTGATTTATCCAAAATCCCAATTCCTCTGTTAACCCTCCCGCTCCCATTCCAAGCATCCCAGGCCAGATGAGGCTGGAATATTTTGGGGTTTCCCTGTGCTTTTCCCCCACTTCTATTCCAAGCATCCCAGGCCAGGTGAGGCTGGAATATTTTGGGGGATTCTCTGGGCTTTCGTTGCTGTGGAGGAAGGAGCTGCCTTAACTATTCCCTTTGCCCTCTCCCATTGATTTTTCCATGGAATTCCCAGGAGCTCAGGCTCTGGGTGAGGCAAAGAGGGTTGGGGTCACCTGGACAACACCAATGCGTTGTTTAAAATATTCCTATTCCAAGCCTTTGTCCTGTTATTCCTGCAGGGAATAATGATGGATTAATGTGATCCAGAGGAAATATTCCCATTTAAACAGAGCCTGGGCATTGGGAATGAAGGACCCAGGCAAAGACTGGGAAAATCCAGCCCAAGGAACTCTTTTATGGGAGACATTCTGCAGGGAATGGCTTTGGAGCAGGAGAGGGATTTTTCACTCTATCCACAGTATTAATTCCAAGGGCTGGGAGCGGGTTGGAGGCTGGAATGTGCTTCCCAGGTTAATAAATCTCCACAGGTTTATTGTTCGGGATAAAGCCCATTTTCCTCAGCAAATAACCAGGATCATTCGGGGTTAGAGCCATTCCTCAGGAAATGCTTCATAACCAACGGTTTTATGGGTATCCAAGGAAATTCCTGTTCCAAGGAACACGGGCCCGTAACTTTTATCTGCCTTTAAAACAAAATCTGTTATCTTTTATGGCCACTTCCAGAGAGTCCCACTATCACTTTCCATAAAATTCAACAACATTCCTCCTCCAGCCCGAAAAATCAAGACCAGAGCTGGGGGAAAAGCGAAAATGTCTTTTTTTTTCAGGAACATTTTAGGAATTTCTGAGTTGTTTCCATTTCAAAGCCTCTGCGCCCGGCTGGGGCCTGGCAGAGCCCCCTTGGATGCTGCCGCTGATTCCTCTGGAATTGCTTTAAAATGGTTTTGGAGGATGAGTTTTCCACAATATCCTCAGCCTCAGCTGGGATCCCGCTTTTATTGCAGCGTACAAACTTCCAAACAAAAGCATTTTCACCCAGGATTGTGTTCCGGGTGAATCCACGGATCCCTCCCTTAATTATCCTATCGGTTCTTTGCATGATCCCTTTTGATCCCTCAGGTTTGTTGTGGGATTCAGCCTTGGATCATTCCCATCACAGCTTTCCTGCTTTTTGGGGAATTTTTGCCAAGAAGTGATTCCCTTTTCCAACGCCACCACAAACCAGTGACTTTCCCCCTGTTTTTTCCCTCACATCCCTGTTTTTTGGGGTAGAAAGAGCCCAATATCCCATTCCCACAGAGCTCTGAGCACCGCGGGGATCCCGCTCTCCTCCGGAGCCATTCCTCCGTATCCATTAGCCAATCCTTCATGGAACCACCCCATAAATAACCAGCCATGGGGAGAGCCCGGGAGCTCATTAAATCCATGGAAGTCTCCTCCAGGAAGCTGGGATTTTACTCTGGTCCTTTGAAAATCTTTGGGAATGGCTTGGGATGGGACACAATTAACAAGAAACCTCCCAAAATGTTCATTTTCCTTGTTGCAATTATCCCACCCAGCCAGAGAGAATGGATTGGATCCCTCGGGAATGGGAAGAGGGATGGAAGCCTCGTGTTTGTTTTTTCAGGCAGCTGTTCAGGGAGCGCTTCCAAAAATCAGGCTCGGGGAGGGGAAGACACCCACAAACCTCCCTTGCTTCATGGAAAGGGCTGGAATGGAAGGGCTGCTCCCTCTCCAAGCAATGCTTCCCCCAAAAAATAGGGAATACTGAGCAAGGATAAAAACATCCGGGCAGCTATTGATGGGAATGAGGATTATTTGTAGGAAAGATTAATCCTTGATTCACTTCATCCTCTAAAGGTCGCCGCAACCTCCAGAACATCCCGAAAATCCTTGGACTCATCGATATTGGAAGTGATGGTTCAATACTCTACAGAAAATACGGAGTCTCCGAGAAAGAGATGAGGAGCGGGTTTTTATGGAATTGTAAAAAACCCGGTGTTTTCCCAGCCAGGAATGTGATTTACGGAGTGAAAGCTGGGATAGATGGGAAATAGGTCATTGATAAATCAGGAACCAGCTCGGGCAGGACATGGAAAAATGCTTAAGTGGGATGAATTTTCCCAAATTAAGCCAGGCTCTTAAATTTCCTTGGATCCTGGTTAATAAAACTGATAGGCTGGATATTCCAGGGGGAATGGATTCCCAGGCGGAACACGCTCCATCCGCTGGAAAATCTGGCAGGAGGCAGCTCCAGGGTTCTCAGCCTTCCACAGGGATAGGTCCTGAGCCCTGGAATTCTCTGCCCGCTGGGAAATGAGGGATCCAATGCACCAGAATGTGCCCACAGATCCCAGTTATTCCCTGGATTTTCTGCCCTCCAGAGCGGGCCAATCAGGGAATACTGAGGATGAACAGGGTGTACAGATGGAATGGTGATGATCCATCACAGGATCCTGAAGGAATTCCTCCTAATCCCTGGAATTATGCGGGAAATTCGCATTAACGTGTCCAGGTGCTTGTGGAAGCCCTTCATCCATAAATCCTGGGAAAAGGCAACGGAATTCCAGTTGTTTTAACTGGTAGCATCCCAGTTTATATTTTAATTGGTGTGATCCCAGAATTTCTTTTAATAGGGATATTAAACTGGAATAAAAATGGACTATATTTTAATATTAATTAATTAATTAATTAATCTGATGGGATTTAATATTTTCCATAACTTTTGGTATAATTGATTTAAGCATTATTGGTATTGACTCACCTGATCCGACTTTTCCCTACGAACTCCCCACTTAGAAGGGAAAACACACCAGGAAAACCGGGAAATGCTTCCTAAAGCTCCCTGGGAGCAGAATTGGGATGGCTGGGCATTCCTGGATTTCAAGGTGTCCAAGGAGCTCTGGAGTTAATTAAAGCACCTGGAAGGAGCCAGATCTCTGGATAATTCCTTAAAATCCCTTGAAACCCTGGGAAATGCCAACAACAAGTGCTGGGAGGAGCTGGGATTTGTTATCTCCTGGGATTAAATTCCCCCATTGACCCATGTGGGAGTACGGCTGGGATAATCCCTGAATCCCGGAGCGGTGACATGGGGGCGGAGCTGCACTTTTAGGGAAGGACCGTTTTCCACAGGAAACTTTCCCAGCAAAGGGAGCTCGGGAATCGCGCTTTGGCCAGGGTGCGTTGCTTCCTGCCTGGAATAACGCGGATTCCCTGGAATGGCGGCACTTCCGATCACCACAATGGTTTGCAGGGAATCCCAAATGCAGGGAATGGGAAGGACCTTAAAGCTCATCCCATTCCATCCTGCCATGGACACCTCCCACTATCCCAGGTTGTTCCAAGCCCCATCCAGCCTGGCCTTGGACACTTCCAGGGATGGGGCAGCCACAGCTTCTCTGGGAATTCCATTCCAGTCCCTCCCCACCCTCCCAGGGAAGGATTTTTCCTTAATATCCCATCAAACCCTGCCTCAAGTCTCCTTCCTCTCCGCTTCCATGTGTTGTCCCATCATCCAAGAGGGCTCCTCTCTCCCTTCCCACTCCCATCCTAAGGAAGGAAGACCAGGATCTCCCCCCACCACAGAAGCTTTGGAAAAGCTGGACCCATAACGGAATTTTTGGCCAAAAAACCCCAGCACATGTTGAATCCCAGCTTTTTAAGGGAAAATCTCCAACCCCAACCGTGTCACTTTGGGTCAACCTGAACCATCCCGAGGGCTTCCTTTGGTTTTCCCGAATAATTGAACTCTTTTGTCCCTTAATTTGGGTCAAACAGGGAATAAACAAACGCTTTTGGGAACAAAAGGTTTTGCTTGGGAAATGTCAGATGTTTTACTGAGCCGGCAGTGAAATGTTTTGACATTCCCTCAAAAAAGAAAGGGAAAATCCGTGCTTTTCCTGAACTGGAATCAATAGCTGGGTTTGACCCCGAAGTGTGAAGAGTTTCTCTTTTCTTCTGCAATCCCGTTTTTTAATGGAATTGCTTTCCGTGGCCAAAGGAAAAATATCCTAAGCCGAAGTGCTCTTCTCCAGAATCCCTGGAGGATTCCAGGTGGGGTCTCACCAGAATTCCCACTCCCCTGCTGCGGGATCAGCCCAGGATTGGGGGATTTCTGGACTGCCAAGGAAAGCACCCCATTGGTGACATATTCCCGTCTTTTTTTCCTTCTCCCTGATTTTTTCCCTGTGCTTGACAAATGGACAGAAATCCCGGGATGAAAGAGAAGGACAGAGGGAGAGAAGGGAAAACAAGGAGAGCTTTAAGGATAACAAATGGAATAAATCTCATCAGGAAATAATCAAAGGGAATGTCCCTTGTTCCAGATGCTGGAATGTTTGGTAAATCCCATAGGAAGAGAAAGGTATCCTGGACTGAGTTGCCTTCCTTGGGATGCTGGGGCTTCCCAAGCTGCAGAGATGGATTTGGGGCTGGAAAATCCTGCAGGCTCGGAAAGCCAGGATGCAATTCCCTGTGATTTGGGATATTATACTGTATCCCAATGTTTTGCCAGGTATGGCCACAGCAGGTGGGGCTGAGGCCGATGACGGGTGTTTTCCTTCCCAAAAGACCCCAGATTTAGCCGTTTTCCCTGGAAAACCCTGCTGCGAAGGAGCACCCCCCATTCCCGGCCATGCCGGTTTCCCCAGCAAAGCCGGGAGTGTTAATTGGATTTTTCCAAAACTTCATTTTTTCCCGACCATGACATCATTTCCTCGCTGCTTTCAGCAGACGGATCCAACAAATGTTTCCTATTTTTCCTCAGGATTCAATCCCGAGATGGGCTCCGGCCTTGGCAGGAATTGAAATTTATGGCATTTAGGGACATTTATTTTCATTTCCAGGGAAAGGCCGAGCTGCACAAACATTTTTCATCCCGTTTTTTTTTTTTTCACTCCGTGCGCCGCTTTTCCCTGCTGCAGGAATTATGAGATGTCTGCTTCCAGAGCCAAGGGAAAAAGGGAAAAAAAAAAAATCCTTGTTTTTTCAGGGGGAAATGTGTACAATTAATATCAGTTTACACATCTGGAATAACATCAAACATCTGCATCCCGGGGATTCCTCGGGACATAAATCCTGGAAGGGCCATAAAGAGTTGTTTAAGGACCCTGTAACAGCTTTTACTAAGGAATATTATCCAATATTAAAGATTTGTGGGAATAAGAGCTCTGGAAGCGCTGCCGGAGCTTCCTTTGCCCAGGAAACGAATTTTCCCGATAAAAACTAAAAAGCCGGAGCGGATCCTTGGCCAGTTCCAATAAAGAGTGGCTACTCCAGTTTATCCAAGCCGGTCAAGCTCTGGAAGAGCTGCTGGTGAAGGAATATCTGAGCAGGGCTGAAAATTCCGGGATGAAAAAGCAGGAGGTGCTCTTTAATCCCAGAGAAAACACCTGGAAGTGTTCCAGGCCAGGTTGGATGGGGCTTGGAGCAACCTGGGATAGTGGAAGGCGGAACTGGATGGGATTTAAGGTCCTTTCAAACCCCAGCTGCCTGGAATGCTGAGATTGCAACCCCTCCGCTTTGGGAATTCCCACCTCCAGCCAAGGAATTTCCCTTCCCAGCCCCTCCAACTCGGGGGTGACTCTGCTCTAATCCCACCTCAATTCCTGAGGCTCCAGACCGTCAAACCCACATCTTACCTTCCCAGGAAAAACGATTGGAAATGCTCTCAGCAATCCCGCTGTTTTCCACAGGGTTTATTTCCCTCTTTCCTC
Source organism: Pachycephala philippinensis (assembly GCA_013397055.1). Lineage (NCBI taxonomy): Eukaryota > Metazoa > Chordata > Aves > Passeriformes > Pachycephala > Pachycephala philippinensis. The sequence goes on along the minus strand of VWZT01011477.1, from coordinate 19,851 downwards.
CCTTCCAGTATTCAGCTCCCTGAAGGAAGGGGGTAGGAATTTCAGTGCCAATAAAATTTTATATCCTTTCCCTAATACCTACTTTTTTACATGGATTTTGTTTTCCAGCCATGGGGTACCTGACCCTGCAGAGGTGTAACGGATTTATTGGCAAATATTTGGGATGGGGGAAGAAATTCCCTCCTTTTGTCTCCTTGTAAAAGTTTTAATAAAATCAAATTATGGAGCATTTAGAGGGAAATTAATCTTTAATTTTACTGGAATACCGGAATATTGCCAAGCTGGCTCAGCATCTCCAGAAATCAAAGAGCAAGCAGAGGAATAAATGGATTTGGCCAGGCTGGATTCCCGAATTTCCCACTGCCTGGGGGGATGGGAATGCCGGCCCCATCCTGAGCAGGAGCCAGGAAATGACTGGGATGGAGACAGGGATCTTGCAGGGAAAGCTCCTGCCCCTCATCCCCTTCACATTGTCCGTGTGCCAGCTATCCAGGGATCAGTATTCCTGGGACTCACGTCCATCCGAAGTGTCCCTGGATTCCTGATCCCTCTCACGGTCCTGTTGGAAGACCAGCACCTCCCAAAGGTGATCCCAGCTGCCCTACGGAATCACCTGTCTTTCCTAAAATAATTCATGCTGGGCCAAAGACAGGTGAGATCCAGATAATCGTGGGAATGAGGAGCTGGGATTTCAGCTGCAGGCAGGAAAAGGTGGGGAGCTGAGGGAATGGAACATGTGGAGTAAATCCACCCAGGACAGGGAGATTTTATTCCTGTTTCCTTTAATAGAGAATTCAGGGATTGGGATTCAGGGATTGCGAGGAAGCTCTGCCTCAGAGCCAGGGCTGAGAAGAGTGCCAAGATATCCCGGAAAAAGGAGGTTCTCCTAGTCGGGAGAGGACACAGAATTCCTGTCAACAACCACATCGCAGGGATGGAGAAGATCCAGTGGCAGCTCCAGGCAGGTGGAGAGAGGGTCATGGAATCATGGAATGGGTTGGGTTGGAAGGGATTTACAGCCCATCTCATCCCAGTCCCGGCCATGCGAAGATATTCCCATCATCCCATGGTTTTGGGACAGCAGGAATTGGGAATACCCCTGCCAAGCCCTGCCTGTGGGTGCTCCATCCTTCCAGCCCAAATTCCTTCAGCCATGAAAAAGGGGAAAGCTGGATCTGCCTCCTGTTTCCAATCAAAGCCTGTTTTGGTTTGGGAAATCCCGGCAAAAGCCATTCCTTATTTATGGACTGCAAACAACTCGCTTGTGTTATGATCCCGAAGTCATTAGGCATCACATTGGATATTCAGATGGATTAATTCCATATATTCCTTGTATTCCATAGAAACCAGGGCGGGTAGCAAAGGGGCCCGACTCCAGGCTGCCTTTGGAGATATTGGCTGCAGATAATCCAAGCTTTTTTTGATTAAAACGGAGGAGAATTTGAATAGGAATGCATTGTTTGGAATCCATTTCCATCGGGCTCCGGAAGAATTCCCGCTTGGAGATAGATGTGGTTCCACTTAACAGGCGAGGGATTAAAAAAAGCCCTGGGGTTGGGGCTAATTCCTGTCATTATGTATTTTTGGGGAATATAAATGGATTCGGTGTAATGGGGCTGATTGGAAAATGACCTGGTTGGGATGGGAAAAGGAAAGGGGCTGTTGGAAAACTGCTGGGATTCTGTGGGATGCTGAGGGGCTGCCTCAATCCAAACTCTGATTGGAAAATTGTGGCTTTTCGCAGGCTGGTATTTGATCCATTAGAAGTGGATTGGTTTCATTCCCGATGTTTTCCTTGCGCGGGAATAGCATGAAATGAGCATGTGTCACGCATTACTCAGGATAAACACGGGAAAAAGGGAACAGGGGAGGGAAGCGGCGCCTCTAATTGGGAAAAGAAGCCGGAATAACCCAAAGTGATTCCCCATCCCGCTGGTGGCACTGGGAGGAGGATCCAGCCCCTGGAATGTGGCGATGGAAAATCTTGGCTTTACGAGCTCAGCCCATCCAAGGATTCTTCCGCAGGGAGCGGGAGGAATGGCTTTGTCTGGCCCGCATTTGCGTTATCCCGGGAACAGGGATCCTCCGGCTTCCCTCGGAGGACTTTTCCACATTCTAATTGTTCGGAAATTGTTCATAAAATTAAGGAGCTTGGAAGCGAACAAGGGAAGCCGGGCAGAGGCGCTCCATGGAAAGAGCCACGGCCATATGGAATGAGTTAGGCCGGGAAGGCAGCGAGGAGCACAAATGAGTTCAAGAGACATCCCGATTTATTTCTGGAGAAGGGAAAGGCACTGGGAGCATGCAGAGAAGCGGGAGCTGGCTTTAGCAGGGATTTAGGAAAGGAAGGGAAGCTTGGAGCGAGGACATTTACAGGGAGAGCACTCGGAGGATGTTTTTCCAAGGATTTATCAGTTTTACTGACTTTTGTAGTGTGGGATGATCCCTGAAGCACAGAATTCCAGGGAAAATTCAGCTGGAAAAATGCTTTATCCACTGGGAGCATGGCTTTTATCCTGCTCCTCTCCCAGCCTTATCCAGAGCTATGCCGGGCGCAAATCCCGAGAATTCCCAGTTCGCCACAAAACCCTTTACACTGAGACTTCTCCAGCCATTCCCGGTGTCCAGGAGGCCACTTGCAGTGTGGTGGGAGCTTCCAAAGAGATCCCTGCCACTCTCCCTCCCGGGAGAATGGCGGCACTGGGAAAGGATGGCAGAAAAAGAGCTGGAGATATCCCAAAATCCATGGGTTGAGTCCAGCTTCCCTCAGGGACCCGCAATGGCTCTGGAGGGGCATCTGGTGGCCAAAAGATTCCCGGGGATTCACCTGGCAGCGGCTCCTCCCAACAAGGCTTGGGAATCCTGAACGATGGAGTGGGAATGTCCCCTCTTCCTTTTTCACGGGATAAGCAGAATTCCAGTATATGGGAAAGGATTTATCCCGACCTCAGGAGAAGGCACTGCTGGAGATCCATGCCTGGGATGAGGAAGGGCTGGAATGACTGAAGGGAATATAAAGGGGATCACGGAATCTCCTGAAAATTGGGATGGGTTGGAGCTGGATTAAAGCAGGAGCTGCTGCTGCTCCAGGCACTTCCCAGCTTCCAGCCTCATTCCCAAACTGGCCCATTCCCACTTAGATTCCCCACAAAGTGGAGTAACTGAGGATTTTCAGCCCTTCAAGGTGAATTAGAGGGAATTCCGCTCCCTCCAAAAGCTGCCCGCGATCTCCTTGGAAGGAATCCCAAAAAAAATCAAATGACACCTTAAGCTTTAAAATCCTTGGAATGATTTCCTCCCAAGCCTTTCTCCAAACAGCTTAACCTCCCGTTGGAAATGGGAGCTGCTGTTTACTCGGGTAAATAAAGCATTTTCCATGGATCTCTGGGCAAAGAGATTAAAGGATTACGCTAAAGACCTTTCCAAATTTTCCTGTGGGGGTCCCGGAATCTCTGTGTTTGATCCCGACCCCGCTGCCAGGGCGGAAGGGGATTTTTTTTTTCCCATCAAGTACATCCTAAAAAAGGAGATTTCCAAGGATTTATTTGGTTTATCTTCCCTGTTCCCTCTTCACACAGCATTCAGAGCACAAACGGGACCCAGCCAGGAAGAACTCCCGTTAAAATTCCCAATCTGGGAAGAATTTATTGGATTTCTAATAATAAATGGAACATTAATAAAGCAGAGGAATAAATTTCCCTCCCTGTCAGGGGCGTTTTGGCACTTGGTAATTTGGGTCCATAAACGGCTTTCCAAATGATTAATGGGATGTGGACGTGGAGAAATATTCCTTGGATTTCCAGGAGCCGGGATATTGATGTTGTGGCATTTGAAGGGCTCCATCCCGAGGAGGGATTGTCCCATTTATAACCCCTCCAGCCGGGAATGAAAGGGCTTTGATGTAAAATATTCCTTAAATGCTCTCCTGGATGGAAAAGCAGCGTTTTCTCCTCATTGCTGGCTGCGGAATTCCTCCCTGGCGCTGTTGGAATGGTGGTTTCTGGAATGGGCAGAGGGGGAACCTGGATATCGGTGGCTTGGTTTATCCCAGTATGTTAGGATTTTCAGCATTCCCGATAACTCTGGCTTCCTTTGGAGTAAAGGGAGATTCCAAACAGCTGGATTTAGCTCCTTTGGATTATGGAGCTGTGGCTGCCCCATCCCTGGAATTCTTCAAGGCCAGGTTAGATGGGGCTTGGAGCAACCTGGGAGAGTGGAAGGTGGACGGGATTTGAAGTCCCTTCCATCCCAAACATTCCTTGGATTCTAGGATTCCCTGCCTTTTGGAAAGAGCCAGAAAAAAAACATGGACAGAGCAGGGAATGGGGATGGAAAGCCTGGAATGCTGACCTGGAACTCCTCCATCACAAAACCAGTAGGAATACTGGGATGCAATGGTTTGAAAGGAGCCATTCCCACTCCTATCCAGGATTTCCATGAAAAAATTAAAGCCAGGGCATATCCCAAATTATTTGGGATAAACCAGAAGGGGAAAAAGAGATGGGAGAAAAGGATGTCCATGTTTGGATGGACTGAAATTCCTTGGCTGGCTCCTAATGACACCAGGTTGGTGCTCAGCTCCAAACTTCTCCAGGATCTGCACGGAATTCCCCCAAAACCTTCCTAATCAGTGGGTTTTCCTTCAGCTCCAGAGGTTTTCCAGGTCTGAAATCCATCACCCCTGGGAATGCTTCTCCCAGAGGGCCCTTTCCATATTTTATTAATTATGGAATATATTTATGTATAAAAATACAGTTTCATTTTATAAGATAACATTTTTCCTTTATAAAATAACGGGATTAAATCCCCAATGGACCCGGTTTTCCATTAGAATTCTCTCCATTTTCCTGGGTGAAATTATCCCAGTCCCAAATATCTCCCAAAGAAATTTTTATCCTTTAAAACTGATTTTAAAATAATTTAAAAAAAACCCAAAACCTTTGGAGTGCAGAACCTGCCCTGAAAATAATCAGCTTTTAAGTGGCGTTGGAAGCAGTCCCTAAATCCATGGGAGACAGGATTTTTATTGGAATTTGGATAAAAAGATGGAATGGTTTTTAATCTACAGGAGGTTAAAGTCGCCATCTGAAGTTGGTTTGGGTTTTTTTTTTTTTTCATATCCCAGTTTTTTTTTCCCCCTCTTTAAACAGATCCCACTCATTTAAAAATTCATAAATAAGGAAAGGTCGTCAGAGCCCACTCCATAAAATATTTGGGTCACCTTCCAGGGAGCTGCCGGAGCCTTTTCCAGGGTTTTTTGGGCAATATTTTATGGGGCTGTCAGCCTTATTACGGAATGATGGCCACTGGAATTCCTTCATCCATAAATTCCCCTCGCCATGGACATTTCCACCTTCATTAGGAGGAGAAGAAGGAACCGCAGAGGCTTTTGATGAACTGAGGCTGAAGGGGGAAAATTCCAACGGGGCAGGGTTTGGAATGGTTTGATCCCAGATATTCCAAGCTGGAGAAGCTCAAAGCATGTGGAAATTTGTTGGCCGGGTATTCCAGGGATTTTAGGCCGGACTTAAAGCCTGGGGCAGGTCAGGGCTGGGCAGTGCCGGGGAAATCAGCGGAGCCGCTCCGATTTACAATCCCAGGGTAATATTCCAGAGCTCATATATCCATGCTCTTATATCCATATATCCATGGATTTAGGATCACGTTTTGGCACCTTGGGCATTTAAGGCCACGACAGTAAAATAGAATGGAAAAGGAAATCACAGAAATTCCAGATTCACAGACTTATCCCTAAAATCCAACACTGCCCGCTTTTCCCAGGGAGCAAAGGGCCTGAAATTTGAAGAGCTCCTAAATACAACACAGGATACCTTGGAGAAGCTGGAATTCCATGGATTATTCTAATCGGCTGTGCCAAAAATAAAGTGACCTCCTGTGTTCCGGCTGTGCTCCCGTTTGGCTGGAATCCCACAATCCAGAGAATCCAACCAAGTGCCTTTTTAAAATTATTTTAAGTCCATTATCCCAGGTTTTTAAGACAATTCAGAGAAATTCAGGAGGGGAAGCCTCTGGCAGAGGATGAAAAGCTGGAGGCGAGATGGAAGAGGAGTTGTTATTGCTGGAAAACCAAGGAAAACAAACAATGAAATTCCCACAAAAATAAGTGATGACATTTGCATCCATCACTGGGAATCTGGCCACAGAACGCGTGGCTCTGCTCCAGCCCGGAGTGTGCTCAGGAAGGATGGAGTCCAGGATTGGGAAGGATGGAGTCCAGGATTGGGAAGGATGGAGTCCAGGATTGGGAAGGACGGAGTCCATAGCTTGGGAAGGATGGAGACACCTTGGAGGGACCAGGAAGGAACAGGCTGAGCTCCATATCCCTGGCCTGATCCATGGAAGGAATAAACCTGGATTAAACATCCAGGGATGTGAGTGGTGGATGCAGAAATCCCTGGAATTGTTCCAGGACAGGTTAGATAGAGCTTGGAGCAACCTGGGATAGTGGAAGTGTCCCTGCTTCCATGGACATGGGATGGGTTGGTCTTGAAGGTCCCTTCCAACCCAATCCCAACCCGTGCCAGTGACTCACAGATGATGGAGAGGGATTCATCCCTAGGGAATGGGGGTTGGAGCTGGGATACATCCAGCCACTTGTCGCTAATTCCTTCCACTGGCTATGGAGGCAGGAATTCCTGGGAAGGGGCTCTGCGGTGGGGCTGGATGAGGAGACCTCTCCACACCCTTTCCAGTCCGATTTGTCAGGGATGCCTCCCGCGCGGAGAGCCAACCTTCCGGAATGTTTGGATAACTCCACAATTCCCCGCCTTGGCAGCCATTCCCGACTGAAACACCAACAGCTGGATCCCATTTCTCCGGGCTGGGAAGAGGAGAGCAAGGTCAGAAGATGGATGGACGTGAAAGTTGGGATGAAATGAGTCGTTGGAATCGATCGGGAATCGGCCAGAGCTGAATTAAAGTCACTTAAAGCTGATTTAAGGGAGCCTCAGGAATATTCCTGATTTAAGACCCTGCCTCCGGAGCAGGCTGGATGAGGGATTGGATTCATCAAAGCCGAGCTCTTCCAGCCACAAAAGTCTGGGATTTGCAAAGGCACAGGGAAAGCTCTGGGTGCATTTGTAACCACCCACCCCAATCCAGGCCATTCCAACGATCCTGAGGGCCAGACGGGATCGTTGGAGCATTCCAGCATTCTGGGAGAAAAATATCCTATTTATTGCCCAGTTTTCCCACTCTTCCCAAAGTTTTCATGCTCCTGTGGATCCTTCAACTCTGGCTTAAGCTGCAGCTCCAAATATCCCAAGTCCCATTGGCTACAGATGGAAAGGGAGGATTTTCCATTCTAATTCCCTTGGAAAAGCTGTCCCGTTTATCCAAGGGACCACCAAATCACTGGGAGTTTCCCCAGTTAAACTGGGATATTTGAGTGACATCCAGAGGCAAGGGATACCTTTGGATCTCTTGCACATCCCAGGGAGCCACCATTCCAAAGGGAAAAGACCCAGGGATGAAGTGTTGAGAGAGGGGAGGGAATTCATCCTCTCCAAGGGGTTTAATTTTTCAGGAATAATTTTGGGGTTGTGTTTTGGAACAGGTTCCCAGAAAAGTTATGGATGTCCCATCCCCGGGAGTGTCTGAGGCCAGGTTGGGCAGGGCTTGGAACAACCTGGGATAGTGGAATGTGCCAGGGTTGGAATGGGATGGGATTTAAAGTCCCTTCCAACTCAAACCAGTCCGTAATTCCAATAGTCAAATCCTCCAGTTTGCCACTAAATCCCTAAATTCCCACGGAAATTCCCCCATCGTACACCCAGAGCCCTCCATGTGCCTCACAGTCCGGGAATCCACTTCCACACACTGCTCATTCCCAAAAACCTTCTCCGTGTTTCCAGGCACTGTCTACCTTGGGATCAGCCCTGGGACCATGTGTCTGGAATATTTCATCGCTCTGGCACAGCTGAAAGCACTCGGAGTTCCCTAGGATTGTCCTTGGAATTGCAGCCTGGGAGGGAACAGCAGTTTGGAGGGAAAGGGATCCCACTGCCTGGTTTTACCCTTCAGATCCATTTTGGGAAGATGCTCCACTGTTTTCTGGGATAACTCATCACTGTAGGAAGGTTGGATACGAGCATCCTTCTGGCGTCAGTTACCTGATATTCCCAGCACGGTAATTCCTGGGAATGTCACCTTCTCACAGCTCCAGCCCACAGGACTGTGCCCTGGGATGATTTCCTGGTATCTGGGGATGTATTCCAGCTTATTTTCCTTTGTTCTATTTTGACTCCTTGTCCAGCTACCAAATAAATTAAGAATATTCCCAGGTCTCATCTTAATCCATAAGGAATCCCATCCCTCATTCCCTCATCCCTGTGATGCCCAGCATCCCACAACCCAACCTCCCGGCCACTCTCCAAGGTGAGGGGCATCCCAAAGGGAATTCACCCTCTCCCAGTCACGGATTTAAACTTCCAGAGCAGCAAATCCCTTTCTTTGTCCCTATTTTCCATCGCTCCGCCAGGAATATCCCAAATCCCATTCAGTGCTGCCAGCAGAGTGAACATTCCTGGTGGGATGGAAATGCCGCTCCCATGCCGTGTCCCAGGCAGCTCCCGATTCCCTGGATACCCTGGGAAGGTTCATTAAAGCCGTCTCTGCTTTCCCCTCATCCCCGTGTCTGTCTCCTGGAAAAGGGCAGGGAAAATCTGTTCCCTTTCCAGACCACACAAGTGCAAAAGGGGCTGGAAAACAACTCCCTCTGCCCTCTGCCTCCATTTTAACAGCTCTCCAAGGAAAAAAGGTCAGGAGATCACGGATGGCAGGAAAGACCTACTGGGGACTTGGCTTATCCCAAACATTCACTGCCCCATTCCCAATTTATAACAACCTCCAACAGGTTGAGCTTTCCCCCCTTGGAGCTGGATGAGTTTTCCATCTGGGATGTATTTTTAGTGCCTGGAACCGTCCTCTCCCCGCTCCCAACATGTGTCGGGAGCTGCTCCGCACTCCCGGATCCTGATAATTATTTTAGCGGCTGTTTGGGAACATCGGGAAGAGTTGTCGTTCAGCCCAAATTGATCCCGCTCAATCAAACGCCTGGAATAAGCTGTGGATAAATCCATGATTTCATCACCTCCAGCCCGCCGACCCCCAGGAACGGGAGTGATCTCACTCCACGTGTTGATGTGTCCCGGGAATAAATGATCTCCCGAGCCGTGCCTCTGGAATAAACTAAAACAATCGGAATGTGCAGGAAGGAAAACACTGCCCGTGGCGAGCTCTGCTCCCCCGAACCCACGGCTCGGCTGCTCCGACCATAAATTATCCCTAATAAATCTCCTTGGATGTTTAATGCCATTGCTCTCCTGCCAAAAGGGGGGATTCGGGAACGGGCTGGACGAGGGGCTGAAATTCCTTGGGAACGTGGAAGCCTCTATTTGTTTTCCTTCAAAGCCTTTTAAATATCCCTGCGTTATCCCTCAAGCAGATGTCCAGGGGGAGGCTCCTGACCCATTTAAACCTTCTCTTTTTTTCGGGAATAAAGTCCAGTTTGGGCTTGGATTTGCTGGCCAGCACCTGACAAAACTCGGGAATGGGAATGTGGAGCTTTAATGGCTCCGGGGTGCGACTTTTAACGGCCACACTGAGGAAACGAAGATAAATTAAAGCCTAATTGGGGCCGTTAACGGCTTTCCCAGCTCGCACATCTGGAGCCCAGGAGAATCCTTGGAAAAACGTTACACTCGGCTCCTGTTGCACTGCCCGGCCACCTCCAGACTCGTTCCGCACTTTTTTTTTAGGGATAAAAATCCATCTTTCAGGGTCCAAAGCCAACATGAGGATGGAGGTTTTGATTTTAATCCTTGGCAGACTTGCAGCTTTATAGAAATTATCCCAAATCCACCCAACGATCCCAAATTCCCCTTTCCCAAACTTCCAAGCTGCCCCAGCAAGGAAAGGCCACATGAAGACACCTCCTATTCCTGAGGCTGGGAATCTGTGGAAGTATAATTCCAATAAATACAGGGAAGTGCTCACAAATCCTGGCTGAGCCCCGCTTGGTGTTTCCCACCATAAAATCCCAGTCCCTGGAAAACCAATGGATAAAAGCTCCTGTGTTATATCCAGGAATGGAAACATCCATCTTTTCAAGCCAGTCATGGATCCAGTCTGGAATTACCCTGTGGAATTGCTGCAGAATTTCAGGATGCTGCTGCAAACCCATCCATAACCTCGGATCCATCCCCTCCAAGTCAGATTCCTGGCACAGGTGGATGAGTCCAGCCCAAATCCTTAAGATTGCAAGGAAAAAGCAGACCCTTGGAGGACAGGAAATGGGAATAAAAATCAGGGAAAGGAATAAAAGCCAAGGAAAATCACCTTTCAAAGCCTCCCCAGATGTCTGAATTAATCAATGAATTAATCAATTAATATTCCCTCACCCTCTTTATTCTCCAGTGTTCTTGGGGAGCCACAGCAAACAAATCCAAGGAAATACCCGGTTCTCGGGAAGCAAAAGAGGGCAGCAAAGGATAAACGAAAGCATCTCTGACACGTTGCCAGAGAATTCAGAGATTTTTAGTCCAGGAAATGGAATTTAGGCAGAAGTTTGGGATAAGCCCAGAGGATTTGTTCCTTGGACCTGGGATTTGCTCCTCCAAAATCAATTACTGGGAAAAGGGAAGATTTTTCTCCATCTTCTCTTATCTCCTCCAGCTCCAAGGACAAAACCTGGACCCTTCCACCTTCCTGAAATTTTGCTGAAATTCCAGAGCCACCAAGAAAAACCCAACCTGAGGTTTTCCAATCCTGTAATCCATGATTCCTAACAAAAACCCCGGAGAAAAGCCGTGGATTTCCTGATTTCTCCCCCGCGTTCCTGGCAGGTTTGGGAATGTTCTGTACTCTTGGGATCAGGTCCAGATTAGCTGAAAGGGAGGAAAACAGGGATTCATCCCAAAATGTGGGGATGGGGAGGAGCGATGCAGGTCTGTCCTTTTTTTTCCTCACTAAACAAAGGACATGGAGGGGCTGGCGCGTGTCCTGGGAAAGGGAATGGAGCTGGGAAGGGGCTGGAGCACCAGGAGGGAGCTGGGAAAGCTCAGCCCGGAGAAAAGGAGGCTCCAGGGGGACATTCCCACTTCCCACAATCCAGGCGCAGCCAGATGGGATCAGGATCTGCTCCCAGGGAATGACAGGACAGGAGGGAATGGCCTCAAGTTGCTTCAGGGAAGCTTCAGGTCGGATATTGGGAAAATTCCTTAAAAAACTGTCCAGCCCTGGCAGGGATTTCCCAGACATGGACATGGCACTTGGGAATGTGATTCCGTGATTCTCCCACCTCGTGCCCTCGGAATCTGCTCAGCAAACTCAGGCACATCCCAGCTGCTGGATAATCTGGGAAGGGCTCCAGGCTCCACTCCCTCATCCCACAGAATTCCTGGCTGGCTCCGTTTGGGGTTAAGGATTGTTGGTTTAGCCCTGGCAGCCCCAGGAGTTCCAAAAGCATCGGCTGCATCCAAGGAAAACACAAGGCAAGCTTGGAATTCAGGCAAACACAACACCAAAAATAGCAAATCCTGGACTCTTCTCGCTTCTCTTCCCAGTTTTTGCTCAGGATCTCTCCAAGTTTTTCCCTCCAGTGCCACATCCCGGGGGTTTCATGCTGTTCAAACCAGTTGTGTGTAAAAGCATGGCCCAAAATCCTGGGATTTGACCCAAAACCCACCCAAGGAATTTGCTGAAGTGCCCAAAGCTGGGATTGTGACATTCCCAGGAACACTCCAGCACAGGAAGGGGTTGGATTTGCAGTATTAGCGTTTGCGCTGGTCCGGGTAATCCCAATACTCCTGGAACAGCATCCCAAGAATCAAGGATGCTGCAGACATCCCCATGGAGCACCCCGACAATTCCCTGTGTCCCTGCTCCACAGAATCTCATGGATGGACCCAGCAAATGGGGATCAATTCCCAGCTCCTGGATGAATCAGGAGCACCTGATCCATCCCTGCCAGCATTCCAGGTTCCTCCACCTGCAGCTAACGATGGAATGTGAGCCTTTGAAGCAGGCACTGGGACACATCCCGCGCTTCCCGAGAAAATAGGATGGAAGGAATGTGGGAATGAGATATTCCTTGGCTCTGCACTCCCACCTTCCCTCTAAGCAACACCTGCTTCCCAGAAAAACACAAATCCCTTGGCATGTGGATATTCTTGGGATGGATATCCATCATCCCTCGGAGCCAGGGAAAAGCTCCAGCATCCTTTGGCACCAGTGTTTCACAGCTGCGCTTCCCTGCTTCCATCCCATGCCGTTGGATCAGGGGCTGTCTTTCCATCTCCATGGAAAGAGCTCTTGGAGAGGCGGCAAACGCCAGCCGGAGCTTGGGAAGCGGAATGCTGGAGGGAAAACTTGGAAGGGGCCTCACAAATCCTCTCATTCCAAGCCCTGCCATGGACAGGGGCACATTCCACCATCCCAGGCTTTTCCAAGGCTTTCCCTGTCCTGCCTGGAATTGGACACTTCCAGGGACAGGGCATCCACAGCTTTTCCAGGGCCTCCCCACCCTCACAGGGAAGAATTCCTTCCCAAAATCCAATTTATTGGAACGAATTAATATTTAATTCCAGCCATGGAAAACCTCAGCCCTTCCCCTCCTCCTCGATCCATCCATTGGTGCTCCCAAATTTTTACGGACAGCAGCCAGGCAAAGGGACCTGCGTGGAATCCCGGGAAACCTCTCCGACAAGGGAAGATCAAAGGCTCCATTTCCCCCCGGATATTGGGCTCCGCATGCCGGAGGCGGGAGAGGATGGATTTACAAGGAAAAGGATGAACTCCAGCCAATGGATTAATACAGCACTCAACTCCAATGAAATCCCAGAGCGGGAGCCGACACATTCTGGATAACACATTCCGGAGGGGCTGGAGGCGCTGCCGGAAGGAACATCCCGGGAAAACAACAGTGACACAGAAGAATTTGGGAATAGGACCAAAATAAGTTTAGGAAGAGCCGTTTTTTTGAGCTGTTCCTTGGGAATTTTTATCTGCTCCCAAAGATTTTAGGGAATTCTGGGCTCTGTTCCCCATTTTTCCTGCGTTTTCATTTAAAGGGATCCATCTGGAATGGCGTCCCTTGACCTCGGCACAGCCTGAGGCCAAGCACAGCCCATTTTCCACTAAAAATCCAATTTTCAGGGAAAAATCCAATTTATTTCCATCCAGATGTTTTATCCTCGTTGTCCTTTGAGCAATTCCCTTTTTCGTCATAAAAACTCCAGGAAAATCCAATGAAACCAAGCAGGATTTGTTCCCAAATCCCAAGTTTTGTAGCCGATGCATCCCAAACCTTTTTCCTTTTTAAGGCACTGGAATTATTTTGTCTTTAAATTCCTTTAAAAAAATCCCCAAACATTCCCAAAATCTGGGTTTTAATCCAGCCTAACCTGGGATTCAGGAAGGACCAAAGGATGCATGGATGGCCCATCCCTGGAATGTTCCAGGACAGGTTGGAGCAACCTGGGATAGCGGAAGGTGTCCCTGCCCATGGAATGGGATGAGCTTTAAGATCCCTTCCAACCCAAACCATTCCAGGACCCCAAGATTTTCCCAACTTCTCCATCATTCCTGGGGTAAAATAACAGCCTCCAGGCGGACACAGCATTCCAGAGGGATTCGGCACCACCATTCCCACCCCTGCTGTCCATGGTGGTTCTCTCCTCCATTCCCAACAATGGCATTCCCCACGGATTTCCAGGAATCTCCAGGAACCACCAGTCTGGAATACTGGGAGAGATGATCCCTAGGAATCATCCTTAAATTCCCGAACTCTGGCTGCTCTCTGTTTTTCCCACAAAAATTCCCAAGCACTGGAAAATCCATTTTCTGGGATTTGTGCAATTTTCCAGCAGGCAGGAGGGAGAGCCTGGATTCCAGCTTCCATTGAGGAAGGATAGGGATTCAACAAGGAAAAATCCCGTTGACCTGGAAGCAGGGAGGCAGAGCTGGATTCTAGAGTGGTTTTTAGCAGGAATGCTCTAAAAAATCTTAAATTCCTGAATCCGGAAGGATCCACCTTCCTCCCTCCTGGCTTTTCATCCCAAATCCAGCTTTTTCCATCCTTTATGGAGTTAAGGGGCGCTCTGCCTGCCGGGAGCATTTCTGGAGTGGCTGAACATTCCAGCTTCCCACTGGATTTTGTGAAACTCGGGAGAAGGAGGAAAGCCAAGGGCTCGGCAGGAACACAGCCCCGGGAATGCTGGGACTGCGGAGACTGGGATTGATTTACACCCTGCCAGGACCTATTCCAGCTCCGGGGGATCCAGGAAGAGCTGTAAATCAGGGAAAAGCCGGGCACAGCCACCCTCCGGAACCTGGCACCTGAGAATTCCAAAGGCAGGAAAAACCCCAAGCCCTCATCCCAGTGCCAGGAGCTCGGAGCTGCTCCTGGAGCCGATATAAATCAGTTTTCCCTGCCTCGCTCCAGACAAAATTCCAGCTGCTGGCTTGCTTGGATTTGGATTCCCCCTCCTTCTCCTTATTTTTCCAGCCAAGGCGCCTGGAATGAAAAACAAAGCCCAATGCGCCATGACGGAGCTCCCAGGCATTGGTGCCAGGTAAAGGAAAAGTCCTGGGATAACCCCCCTTGGATCCCTGGCCCAGGGTGGCAGTGCAATCCCAGATTTTGCTTCAAGACAGGGAAAAGCCCTTCCCAAACAAAGCTGGGACGGATGCATCCCTCATCCCATTTCCTTCAGCGTGGCAGAATCTCAAATCCCAAAAATCCCATGGAACCAAATCCACACCAAGGAAACAGGGAAATGGGGTAATCTGGATTCTCCTCTGATCCCAGATGATTTTAACTCTCTGGATTAATTCCACCTGGATGCTAAAACTTGGGAAAAGGGAATTTAATGATCAGTTTTCCAATGGATATTCCTGTCCCCAGTTGATGGATGCGACACCCATTCCCTGTCCTGTATTCCTGAGCATTCCCAGTTAGGAAAAACTAAATGGTTCTGAGCTCAGTTTTTTTGGGAAAAGGGAATATTTATCCCTGCATAAATGTGGGAATAACACCTGAAAGCAAGGAAAAATCCAGCTTTTTTTAGTGAGATCCAACAATTCCAGAAGGGACTCAAACAGCCTTGTAATACAGGTGGATTCCAAGGTGGGAATTTAGGGATGTGGTGGATGCCTGGAAAAGGGGGAAAATCCCATCAAATCCCAGTTTAGAGTTGTCATTCCAGCCCAAAATAAACCCCATTCCCTCCCTTTTCCAGCCTCCAGAATCCTGGAAAACCAGAGGAGCTTGGGATAAACCCGTTGTAGACCAGCGAAAAAGGAAGTAATTCCTTTTCCTCCTGAAAAAAGGGAAAAGTTTGGCTCAGGAAAATGTGGAATAAAACCAGGAATTGTTCTGCATTAACCGCAGCATTCCTCCTTTTCCCACCCCGTTTTCCCTCGATTCCAACAGCAGCAGCAGAATTCCCATTGCACATCAGGGGCATCCAAACTGGAAATCATTACCCAGGATTTTGGGAATATTGGGTGAGGTGAAGGAAAAGCTGCCATGGCTTCCTTAGGCGGGGATTTCGGGATGTGTTCTGCATTTTCCTGGTTTTCCACTTTCCTCTGGTCTCCATTTGGGACAGGAGGGAATGCTCCAGAGGCATTGGGAATGGCAAATCCGGAGTGGGCACGAAGGGGAGGCATTTGGGAGCTGGGGAATTCCTTTCCTTATAAACCCCAGATTCTGGGAGCCTGATCCTTAAATCCCGGCACTCTGAGGGGATGGAATGGGGATATCCAGGACAGGCAGAATCCCAGTACTGGGATTATCCTACGGCTGGGGGTGGAACTGGGACCAACATCTGGATCCAGGATTTGGGGGCTCCTTTGGATGCTCAAGCAGAGACCTCTTGTTCATTCCCAGAATTTCCCCTCCAAATCCTCGAACACCTCCAGGGATGAGGACTCCAAACCCATTCCAATGCTTTTCCTACCCCTCAGCTCCACGGTTAAAATGATTCCCAGGATTTTATTTCACTGCGATCCCAACGCTTGGCTGGGCTTTTCCTTGGCTTTTTTCCTGCTTTTTTTTTTTTTTTTTTAAATCCAACCAGTTGAAAAACTCGGAGAGAAATAAATAACATTCCAAGGCCATCCATCAGCCGGGAATGAGTTCCCTGGAACTCCGATTCCTGCCGGTGGCCGAGGGAAATCAGCGCTTCCCATCAATCCCAGAGTCCATTTTTCAGCTTTAATGAAGACGTCGTTTTCATGGAAGCGGAGGGAACATAAACAACCCGAGCCACGGAAAATGAGGGATGAACTGCCTGGAAAACCTGGAGCTCGTTTGGACTTCTCCAGCTGAACAGGGCCGGAGGCTCCCGAGTTTTTTTGGCTGCGGTTGGACATTGGGAAGGTAAAAAAAACAGGGAATTTTTAGAAACAGAGCTTGGAGTGAGCTCCAGGAGCATTTTCCATTGGTTTTGTCCCACTGGAGTTGGGAATTAATTGGCTGGGTGGGCAGGGGGCACAGGCAGATGTGGAATTCCTTGGAAAGGGAGGGACCAATCCCAGAATTAGGGAATTGTTTAGGTGGGAAAAGCCCTCTGGAAATAACTGGGATTGGGAGCTCCTAATCCCAGGAGCTGCAACCCGGAGAGGTCCATGGGATATGGAAGCACTGGAGCTGGAATTCCAAGCCAGGCAGAGCCGTGTTTTCCATCCGGATGCTGCTTATCCTTCTTTTCCCGATCAATTTGTGAATAGAATTCCAGCAGGAGCCTGGATTTCCATAGGAGGTGTTTCCCTCTTCCCACTCCTGCCAAGAATTCCAGCTAATTTCATCTGTCTCTCTTCCCAGTCTCACTTTTCCCTGCTCCCGGGAGCATTCCCAAGGCAAATATTCCTTCCCGGAAAGCCTGAACTATCCAGGGATTTCACTGCTCCTGTTGGGAAGCTTCATCTCATCCCAAGGGAAAAATAATACCACATTTCCCTCTCCCGATGGGAGAGAAACGACGGCACAAAGATTTTTTGGGATAAATTTGCCATCCAAGCCTTTCCCCATCCCTGGAACTCCCATCCCTGGATGGGGCTTGGAGCAACCTGGGATAGCAGGAGGTGTCCCTGCCCGCCCTCACAGGATGATCCTTTGGATTTCTGTGCTGGGAATCAGCTCCTGTTGGAACACCGGGAAATAAACACTGAGGATTGGGAGGAAAAATTCCCGGTGCTCCATCAGCCTCTGGAGCAGGAGGAAGGTGTGGAAAATTCAGGAGCTGCTTTATGGCTTCGCACCTCGTAAACGCGGCCGCCGGGTATTTTATGGGAGCCGTGGGGGTTCTGTTCCCTGGGAAAAGGGAATTCCAGACCCACAGCGCTCCGGTGACTTCCCAATGCAAGATTATCCCAGGGAATCACTGGAATCAAAGAGAAAATCCGGGTTTTTAACAAACTGGGGGAAACTGGAGGGATTTGGGTTGGGAGGGATCCTAAGGATCATGGAATTCCAAGCATTCCATGGTTCTTCCGCACTCCTGGCAGGCAGAGCCATGGGATAAGGAATTCCCTAAGGACAGATCCAGGATGTTCCCGGTGCACCTCAGACATGTCCAGGCAATTTCCTGGGATCCCTCTTCCCATCACTCCTTCCTTCCATGCTGGGATCCATTGGACTTCCCCTTTCCAGCACTGTTGAATCCCAGAAATCCCCTCCTTCTGTGATCCCACCATCCTGGAGCATCCCTTCCCTGCCCATCCCGAGAGAAAGGCGGATCCAACCTGGATCCATCCAAAAGGACTTTCCCACCACGCCCTCCCTTCCCTCCCTTTGCTTTTCCATCTCCAACAGGATTTTTGGGAAGAACTGGGATGCTGATGAGTGGGATGGATTAATAAAGTCAGGAAAAAAATGGTATTGAGCCAAAAGAATTCCCAAATATCCGATTTTAATCCCTGGAAGTGAACCACCAGCACCTTCTCCCTTCCCATCTCCCGTTTTTTTGTCAGTCACTTCCAACATATTTTATCCTGTTTTTTTCCCCCTCCTGTATTTTTCCAGCACCTTTCCCCTTGGCTTTTTTAATTCCAACCTAGAAAATTCGGGATGACCTCACTTGCCCAGGAATGTTGTTGTTACCCTTGGAAAAGCTCCTTGCCTGGAGTTGTATATTTGCCTTGGCTGCACCCGGCTTGGATCCGACTCGGAATCCCAACCCTCCCGAACGTTCCCGGGCTGGATCCGTCTCCCAAACATGCCATATATCTCCCGCTTTTCCAAACAGAGATGGATTTCTCCCGGATCTGTTTGATAAATCCTGGCCCACATTCCCAGTTGGAGCTGTCGGAGCTCCTACTGTTTGCTCCGTGTTGGTGGCCAAGCCTTAATCACCCAACGCTTCCCGGGAGGCCATAAATCCTGGGAATGAGCCGGCCTTTGTGTGGGATTTGGACAGGGCTGAATTTCGGGATTGTTTGCGGAGGGCCGGGAAAAGCGGAGCCGGGATTTACGATCCTCCGGGGTTGGAGGCTTCCAGCATTCCCGGACGTGTGAAAACAGATGGATACACGGACACTCCGGCACATCCCGCCGGACCTGGAATTCCCAGTGCTGCTTCCAAATGGGAGCCAGATGCCCAGAGAGGTCTTCATTGTCCAGCCTTCCCACTTTTTCTTTGGGATTCATCCAGAAGGATTTCCCTTGGAAGGGATCATCCCATTCCAACCCGCCGGGGACACCTGGGAATGAGCTTGGAACAGCCCCAGCCCTGCCAATCCCATCCCGATCCCTCCCTTATCCAAAGGGGGTTTTCCTGGCAGATTCCTGGGATATCCAAAGGGATGCAGCCGGATGTTTCCAGAGTTAAACCCCGCTCCTGCTTTTCCCTGACAAATGGGATCAAGGTGCCTGGATCAGGTGCTTGGAGCCTCCCGGATTTCCTCGTGCCACCGGAAAACCAGGAATATTTTTGATTGCTATTCCCAGCAATAAAATCTGGAGCATTTGAACCAATGAATCCCAAGTTTCAGCCCAACCCTTGGAGCAAAGTTCAGCTTCCCAAGGCTGGGAATTCCATGTTAGGAATTATTTTAGGGAACAACAGGTGCCAGAGGCTGAAGCACCCTCTGGGATGTGGCTTTGCTCCCGCGGGAGCAGCATCCCTCCAATCCATGCGGATTTCCTCAACATCCAGGACTAAAGGAATTCAAATATTAAATCCAAGCGTTCCAGCCGGATTTAATATTTTAAAGTATCCAGGGATTTCACTGCTCCTGTTGGGAAGCTTCATCTCATCCCAAGGGAAAAATAATACCACATTTCCCTCTCCCGATGGGAGAGAAACGACGGCACAAAGCTTTTTTGGGACAACTTTCCCCATCCTGGGAAAAACAGGATTCCCCTACAAAAGCGGGAATTCCCTGGGAACGTTTTCCCGCCTGGGAGGAGGATTGGGCATCTCCAGAGCTGGGGCTGCCTCATCCATAGGGGTGTGGAATTTCCCGGGAGCTGCGGTGGGAGGGGCGAGAAAGGTCCCAAGGGAGGCAGGGAGAGGCCGGAGTGGAGCAATGGCAAAAAGGGAATGAACTAGGGAAAATTAATTAAAAATAATTAATTAGGCATTTAGTATTTAAATCCCTTTAAAACGTGGGAAAAGGGAATAAAATAAGGAAATATTAATTTGAAAATAATTAATAGGGAATTTGATTTTTAAAGGATATTGATGATTTTAAATTGGAATAAATCAAAATTAAATTAAAATGAACTTTGAATTCAATTTTAAATTTAAATTAAACAGAAATTAAATACGAAGTAATTTTAAATTAAATTGACGTTAAATTGAAATTAAATTTGAAATTAATTTA
>VWZT01011471.1:0-29767 GCA_013397055.1 Pachycephala philippinensis | reverse complement strand
CTTTAACATCCCTTCCAGCCCAACCCATTTGATTCTGTGTAAAAGCCAGGCAGGCTCTTTTGGCCTATGTGTTTAGAAGTGTAAAAACATGCTGCTTATTTCTGAGCCAGACTTACAAAGTTTCCCCAAAAACCACATTTGGCCCCCGTGGTTCCAATCAAAGTGGTTCCAGCAGTTCCCTTTCCTCTGCCTTGGATGAGTCCAGGGGGACAGGGGATATGTTTTAGAGGCAGTGTGCAGGAGGACCATACGCAAGCCTGCTTGCCTTTTAAGCAAATTTACACACATACCTCCCAAGTACCTCTTTGAAATATTACTCTCAATTTAGGTCTTTGCTGCAGGTGTCAAGCAACAAATTTCAGATCCCACTTGTGCTGACATTTGCTCTTGGGGAGAAGGAAATTAGATTTCTACTAGTCTGAAACCGGAAAAAAATGTTAGAACCGAGAGCAGTTTGTTTGAGCCGTAATTTGGAAGGATGCAAAAACAATGATGTTGGTAGCTGAAGCTGCTTTTTGCTTTCCGTGCAGGAAAGCAGAAATGATTCCTTCTTTATTCTCAGATTTTCTTTCTTTCTCTAATGCTTGACGTAAAAGGAGGGACTTTTCTGATTGTAAATCTACCCTTCAGAGTTCCTGGTCTTTTTGCTTTCGCATCTGGCTGACACTGGTGCAGATTTTCCTTCCTTTCTGTGCAGCTTAGCATAGAGGCTGAGGAAGAGGTTTCCCCAGTGTACATGGTAAAAGTTCCTGGGGCTGGGGCTGTTTTGGTACCCAAAGATAAGCCCAGAAGCCATTGTTATGCAAAGAAGCTGCCCTATGAAAAAGGGAGATAAGGGCAGTTCGAGTCACATCAGTGAGTCCCCGGCTCCCAGCTCCTTCAGGGACCACATGCAACCCAGTCCTTCATGAACACATCCCTGTGTGGAAAGGGAGGAATTCAAAGTGCCCCAGGACTCCCAGTCTCATGACAGTTTTCTTCTTGCCTACCCAGGTAACACCTCAGCTGATGTAAGGGAAGGAAGTCATGAGCAAGCCAAGCTCCTCACTGGAGCAAGCAGGAACCTCTCACAGTTGTCCTCGGCATATGCCAGAGCTGCACTCTGTGTGCTAGCAAAGAACGGGACCATGCTTCCCTCTTTAAAGAGCAGCTCTTTTCTGTGTTTATTGATGTTCTTAGTTTATTTACCAAGCCATCTGCCAGGTATGACATGAAGATTTTGACATCAATATGTTATGGATTGCAAGTTCTTTCCATCGCATCCAAGAGAACGCTATAGCTGCCTAAAACTAGCGGAACTGGAGGAATACATCCTGCTTTTGTTTAGGGGGAAAAAATGGAATGAAAAAGAATTAGAGAAAACATTCTAAAAGCCTGTCCACCCTCACATGGGTCCTTTAAAGCAGTGTGAAACTTCACAGTTACTGCTTGTTCTCTGAGAATAATTGTTCCATCCAGCTTGTACTTGGAGAAATCAGAGAATGGTTTGGGTTGGAAGGGACAGATTTTGAGTTTTTTCCTCTCAGTCAAAACATACTCTGGCATAGTTTAGCATTAGATTAAGCGTATCTTACAAGACAAACACAAAGCACTCAATAATTGATAGCGTATTATGCTAAATTTGTTAAAAGAAAAGCAAGCAACTAAGGCATTAAACCCCACAATACACATTGAAGATGAATAAACAGAGAGAATAACTAACAGCATACTCTGCTAGATATATTCCAAGTTTAATCAACCCAGGGGACGAAGTAACAGACATAGTATTTCACCCACACTTCAGAACCAAAATTTCTCCTCCAGTGCAGCATATTCTACAAAACTCAGTGCCAGTGAAAAGTATAACCCTTCTGGCTTTAAAGACTCGAGCTTGTTTTTTCAAAGCCCAACTCTCTTTTAGCTTCCAGCTGAAACAGGGCAGACCATTCCCTCAGCTGCAGTTAATCAGTGTGGCTCCACCAAAATCAACAAATCTGTGCTGTTTAACACTAGTCTAAGAACTGTCCCTATGTTATTTCCCAGCACACTGTCCTCAGTTGGGACTGCGGATATAATTATTTTGGTTCTGGCATCTGAAATATTTCATCAACAGTGAGTTAATTACGTTACTGCCAGTAGAGTGTTGTAAACTCCCATTATTTTTGATGTTTGCTAAAACAATACATATTCTGCAGCTGAGTAAATATTTCTTTGGGGAACATAATGTAGGAATTGGTTCTCACTCCAGATGTAGATTGCATTTATAGAAATTTGCACTGTGGCTTTGATTTGAATTCTCTCATCCTCTGGTCTGTGATAACTGAATGCCTGTAGGCTCACAGCTGTATCAGTAGTGATATTCCAAACTTCTACAGTGCCTCTCTTTATTTAGTCCTTTACTCCTGTTAATGAACTAAGCCACAAGGATCCCCCTAGGGTAAGAAGTATTCTATTCATTTTCCATACAGGAAATTTAATATGAGAAAGCTAACGCCACTTGCAAAGGTTGTGTGAGAAACCTGGAGTAAAGCTAGAGAGAAGTGCAATCATTACACAGGAAAAGTTCCGGTCTTATTGAACAGGAATAAATGTTTGCAGAATTCAAGCTACATTTTAAAAATATTGTTAGGTAGACAAGTATCATCCAATAAAATAGAAAAAAAAAAAAAAGAACCATGTCATTGTGCTGAATGATAACTAAATGCTGTGCATATTTATTTGAGAAGTTTTGGAGTTTTTTCTCCAGGAAATCATTTTTCTAAAAGTTTTCAACTATATATATTGGAATGTCCTTTGTGGGGGAAAAAGTATCCCTTACTGCATTCAGCAATAAAATAGCACAAGAAATAATGATTCTGGGTGGAACTTGCTGGCATTCATTAACAGTATTGGCTCAGTGGTGTGACATTTCTGGAAATGCTGGAAAAACAAAAGGGCATTTCCATCCTGACTTCCCTGACAGCAAAGGTAGACAAGTTCTGAGCTATTCTTACAATTCTGTTATCTGTTTTGACATGTTGAAGAACAACAAAAGCACGCTTTACCAATTGCCCATAAGAAATCATATTTTGATGCTCAGATTGCATTTGCAAGTTAAATAGTGCAAAAGAATTGCACACACATCTTTAAGAGAATACTACAGGTCACACAGCTCAAGTCACACAACGTTTTCAAATAACAATGGTTAAGCTGACAGTGAGACAAAGAACTGCCCATGGCATTAATGGCTGCAGCCGCAGAATGAAACGCTGGGGGACCACACAACCCCTGACTCTGGCACGGCCCTGACTTCAGGGATCAATATTAGAGTGTTTGAGAATTGCTTCAGAAAGGACTACCCTATCATCAGCCATGCAGGTTTAGCCTCAGCCATTTTAAGGATGGCAATGAAGATGCCGATCAGGAAAATTTCCTCCTTCAGGAGAGGAAAAAACCCAAGCCAAACCTGTTTAAATCAATGGACTTTTCCTGTACCTTTAAGGAGCTTTGGATGGGGATGCAGTAGGTGCCTATGTCCATGTTCTAACAATACAGAAGGAAATGACAACATCATTTACTTAAGGAGCAATGAGATGAAGCAAAACAGGCTTTCTAACAACTATCTTGCTCTACTATACATAAAAATAAACCCACTCTGTAGATCAGATTGAAGTAAAAAATCACTGAACATTTTAATTACTAGATAATGTTCTCTCTTTAGTATGGAACTGTCTCTTTACCTAGCTAACATTCTCTATTTCCAGTGGAAATACGAAAACTTATGAAAAATGAGATTCTGGTCTTGTACATTTTCATATTTCAGAGGTCAATTGGCATACTAACCATGCTCCTCTTCTCTTTCATATTCCACAATTGGAACAGGTTCATTCACAAAATGTGGTACAAATTGACAAGGCATAACAGCTTCTATTGAAAATACAAATACATGAGCACTGTCAAGTTACAGCTTAAAGCAGATCTTTCTTTCTGGCAATGTCAATTTGCAAATATGGTAGTCACAGGACTTGTGGAATTCATGGAGCAGACAGGATTCAGAAGAGGAAAAATTTGTAAATGGAGAAATAAAGATGCTAGACAACACTAGAAAACAGGGAATGGCACAGTGAGAAAAAGATGGAGAGAAATGAGAAGTGGAAGGATGCATATTCTATGGACAGATGAAATGAAGGGGAATGGAATCAGAAACAAGGTTGATGCTAAGCACAGAAGAAAGTATCTCAGAAATAGAAGCTATTTTTTGGCTGCTAAATTCTGCTGTTAGGCAGAACCAAATAATTCTCTAACACTGTCTGCTCCATAAATAACTACTTGCAAATGTGTCCTTTCGTTTTATGTATCTGCTTTTACTAGCTCTTCCACTGGTGATAAACACTGGATAATCACTGACTTTTTGAACGCTCTTTTCTGACAAAAAAAAATTTTTTTTTTCTCTTTACTCATTCTTCAGGGACAAACAAAAAGACTAACTGCTCATAAAACACTAAAAAGAAAGCATTGCAGGAGAATTCCTGCATGGCTGAAAATAAAACCTAAAATCACATCAAAAGTGTTGGCCCAAAGTCATTTTCAGTGAACCACAACTGTTATTTCTCATGCCAGCTGGGAACATAAAGACACTTTACTAATGTATGATTTCTGCATTTACCTCATATTTCTAACTTGGAATAAATTAGAAACAGACTTAAAGGCCCCATTCCACAGGCTGAAGTAAACAAATGTGTTTTACCATTTATGCTTTTCAGAACGAATTAAATTCATGCAGCTTTTGTTCAGCTTGCTCACAGCAGACAGCTTTCATTCTGTCCAACAGGCTGTGGGAAGAACAGACAACACAGGGAAGGCTGCACTGAGCCTTCAGACAACAGCAGTCCAACCCACTTCTGCCTCCTCCCCACCACAGCAAAGGAGCTAAGGAGATTTTTCAGCAGTAAATACATGTGTCTGTGACTGCCACCTGAAAATACAACTTCTATTCAGCACTGTGTGGCCCAGCAACAACACTGATATCCAAATATTTAACAATAATTTGATGCAGGAAGAAAGATGGGAACTTAAAACTTCATTCTCATCCCTACCAAAAGGGATGCTGTAAACAGCAGCAGCATGAGACTCAGGATGCAGTGGCTCTGGAAAGCTGCTGCTTCCATCTAATCCTTAAGTTTCCTTTCATGGCTTGCTCTCAGAAGCGCCCACCCAGGGATCAATAGACCACATATGATCTATTAACAACACCTAACCAGAAGAACTTCCACTTCCACTTGGCTTTTTTTTTTTTTTTGTTTTGGTCTTTTCTAAGATTAAGAAAAAGACTTAAAAAGAACACTGCTGTTCCCAAACCCAAACTAGTCAGATTCTTTTTTTAAAATTTATTTTATTTTTTGTTCAAAATGGAACACCAAATTCTGCTCCAAATTCAACCCCATGGTTCTGAGGTTGAACAGACAGGAAGGAAAGTTTGGTCAAAATCAGGCTGAAGCTTCAGCCTTTGCTTTGAAGAGAACCCAAAGAATCCCTGTACGTGCTCCTCAAGCTACTTTTAGCAGCCTCTAGATCCACTATGAGACAAGGGCTGCATGAAAGCATAGCTCAGAAATGCAACAACTACTTTATAATAACATCTGAATTGCTTCTGTGAATGAAAACAGCAGGTTGTGCTCCATCAGCTACACTTTTCCCAACTCAGACTTCCAAAACAGATTTCTGTCAGAGATTAAATGACAATACCAACCTCTCACTGCAATCAAAAGCAACCACTGCAGTTCACATGCACAGAACATCTAGCTATCAATCAGGTAAATAACTTGAAAAAATTTCATCATCAGAACGGAGTTTGGATTAAACCTTTAGACTTGAATGAGCAAATCATTACTATATGCACCATTTTGGTATTTTTGCTGAACAGAACTTCACTATTCCAAAAGACCCCAAAAAGTCAATAAAGTTGAACTAAACAAGTTTAAAAAATAAACTCATGATCTTACAGCTGGGCCAGCACCACTAAGGCTAAGTAATGTCTCTAGAACATGGTTTACTTGAAAAGAGAGGCTAAAAGCACCAGCGATGCTCAATTCTTCTCCCATTTGGTGTGTTGGATACCTAAAAAGTCTTGGTCTCTATCAACTTTAAAAAAAAGAGTACTCTTAAGCTAAGCATAAGAATTAGTTTAAACTCATAATTTCCCCACTAATTTATAGTTTACCATGGAACCTTAAGAATACATGCAATGAACAATATGTTCCTTATATGGCAGTTACTATTAAGGAAAAAATGTATAGAAGAATTAATAATTCTGAGAAACAGCGGTGTTTGAAGTTAAATCCATAACCAATCCTTACAAAATGTATTTTCCAAGCTATTCTTATGACAATTTTTACAGTCATATGGGCATTTTAGAGGCACAAGCACAGATTTCCATAAAGAAATTTTTAATCAGATTTACTATGTCTTCATTTCTGTTTCAAATCAGCTCAATATCAATGAAATTAATCTGGCTGTACTGGTGAAAGACTGGGTTCATAATCTGGGGTGTCTCAATGAGAGTTATTAATTTATTGACAGTAATTTATGTTCCAAAGGAGACACACGGCACATAATAAAAATAATAAAATGAAATAAAAGAAGACAAAACATTAAATCTTGGGTTAGTTCCTCTGTGATAAATATATTCAGACATTCTGAATGATTAATAAATTGGATAATCCATAAAAATCTCTTAGTTCTTAAGTGGAGTGTCTGTTTAGGTCCCATGTATGGCATTTATGGATATGGGAAAGGGTTGTACATCTTGTCCCTCCACACTGCGTCCAACCTGGTGTTTTCATGGACAGGGTTTCTAGCCGTAATGAGAAAGATACATCCCAAACACAAAAGCAAACACAGAATAAAACTCCATCTATAAGCACAAACTGGAAGGAACAATAACCACCTATTTAGTAGGCACATCCTAAGGTCACTGAATCCATGTGGTAAGCAAATATTTTGAAGAACCTTTCATTATCCTGTAGCATGTATCCCTCCGAGTCCTCGCTGGAGCTGGCAGGCTCCTGAGAGGCTTTAACTCATCTGCCCATCACTACTGGAAGTGTTGTGAAAGTCTAATGCCACTCATCCTACAATTCATTCCAACAATACCAGTTCCTTTACATTTCGCAGGCAGCACTATATAAATGGCATCCTGCAGGTGTCTGTAACCTTTTGACAGCTGCGTACATTAAAACAACCTGCTCAGCAATGCAATTATGTTAGTGAAGTGCTGTCAATCAGAGAACATTTCTATAGACCTGGGGTCAAGAGGAACAAGGGGTTTTGAGTACAAATTCTGGCTACTGTTCAGGACAGCACTTCAGCAAACCCCTGAGCTAAGCACTGAGGGTCTTTAAAACCAGTGGACGATAAGCAAATGCTTAATTACAGAATTAACTATGTTTGGAATTGAGTCCAAACAGCTTAATCTTGCAGTAGATAAACACCATCAGCTGCCATTATACTGAGAGTTGCTAATGCTCGGTGCTGAGGTGACTGAAAAGTCTGGGTGTGCACACACCATGTCTCCAGCAATAAGGAAGAGAGGCAGAAGGCTGTGCTAAGGCTGAAGATCACTTGTTCTTCTTCCTTTAAAACAAATTCAGCACTTTGGAATATGGTACATGCCCCTTTTTATCCCATGAAGAAAGAAAAATTAATAACCTCCAGGTTATATTCATTTTATTTATATATAGTATATATATATATTATTTAAACCTACAGAAGGATGAAAAACTCAGAAATCCAAAAAAAGAGGAAAAAAAGTTAGGATGGCAAAGTACATTTGAAAACATTATTCTCTATGGCCAGGATATTTTGTCTAGGGCGACTTCTGCAAGCAAAGTGGATTTTAAGTGTTTAAAGTGAATTGTAATGAAAGACTCCTTTTCAGCCCTACTTGGCTTTTAACAGCATTATTTCTTCCTTATTAGCATTCACGTTTATTAGTTACCCATTGCATACCTAAAAGTATTTTTGGGAAGTGATAATAGCAGCACATTCTGTGATGGAGGGAAGATTTTGTTGGCACTTAGTTGACACTTGAAATGTGTGAAGTGGTTTGAGGGTGAAGGAGCTTGAGCCCTGGGTGAAAGTGTAAGTAGATTTCATAATATCTGACAAGTGGGATTTAGAGCCACAAGTGTAACAAGTGTACGCTAATGCAGCTGAATGTCAAAGCAGAAAGATGATATGTCACTCTCAAAATGGCTTTTTTTTAACTGCTTGAGACTTTAAGAATGCACGCTTGATTGCTCATTAAAGCAATTATTATCATAGTTTCTTAAGCGCATTTCACTATGTCTTTGTGAGATTTTCTACCCAAATCATTCAACACTCTTTGTTTTCTGTTGAAAAATAACATTTGAATTATTTAATAGACTACTGGTGCAGTCTAGTGACCAAAAGTTCAAAAAACCAAGCAGAAATTCTAATGAATAAATTGTGAAAGCAATTTGAAAATTGCAGGGCTTAAAGAAGTCTCATCTGAGGAAAAAAAAAATCTCCTCAAAGAATACGGTTTATCATTTTGAACACATTTCCTTGCCTGGGAAGGAAGGAAGGAAGGAGGGAGGGAAGGAAGGAGGGAAGGAGGGAAGGAGGGAGGGAGGGAAGGAGGGAGGGAGGGANNAGGAGGGAAGGAGGGAAGGAGGGAAGGAGGGAAGGAGGGAAGGAGGGAAGGAGGGAAGGAGGGAAGGAAGGAAGGACGGAAGTCTGGTTAAGACTGAGCAAGTGGAGGAGATTCTGTTATAAGAACAGATTGCACAGTTGCAGGAGCCCCAGCCTCAACCTTCAAAGCTCAAATGTTTCTTGTTGACAATTTTTATACATTAGAGAGGCCAAAAAATTAGTGCACAAGAAATAGGCCCAGAAATTAACTTTTTTATGAGTATGTAAATGTCTTTCCCCTCTTTCTTCATGCATACTGCTTATGCCATAAATGCATTAACCTGTAACAAGTTGCAGTCTCTACCCTAGTTTTAAAAAATAATCAAGAGTTTTGCCTATAAAAATAATCACACTAATGAATTACACACCCAGCTCTTCGTGCCTGACACACAGACAAGTCAAAGGCAAGGTAAGGAACAACTGAGAGCTATCTGAGGATACTAATTTACAGAAGATGGTTTCTATCTGTTTTCTCTCATGGATTTCTTGTTAATAATTTACAGGAGCTACAGCTGAAGTTCAGTGTGCAGTATATTACAGGCAGGTCCACAGCATCAAAAAATCTGCTTCCATTATAGGAAATACCAATGAGGCCAGCAAGAGTCCCTCAATTTACACGCAAAAATTAGCTCTCAAATGACTGAAAAGTTTCAAAATAGAAGAAACTTTTGCAATATGTTTACGTTTTCCTCCTAAAAATGCATAACTACTTTTCCACAAAATTGTACTATCTTGAGTACTCCTCTGAAATTCAGCCATGGTGCTGAAATACCTTTCCTAGTCAATGAAAGGTTACAATTTCTCAATAAACGGCATTCACACAGATGGCAAGAAATAAGACATTTAGGCTCCTAGTTTTTCAGCAATCTTAAGCACTGCAAACTTGGATTCTCAAAGAGTAAGACACTCAGCTTTTCCTAATATTTCCCAAGGATATATAAAACAGGCAGTAGTATTGTTATGCTACCTGTCAAGTCCTTTGCAATGAAAATGTTTAGTGTTTCCTTTGCTGTACGAACTAAGATTACACCAAAAATGTTTGTCCACATTTATCTTCTTCATTAATATGCATTTTTTATTTTTGTGGTCTTACAGATTTTTAAGTCGCACAGAAATGAGAGGAAATCGAGTGCTATCTCCAGTCCTGTAAACTGACATACAGCCACATGCTGAGCATGAATCCAGTGGTCTATAATATCCTCCTTAGCCCTTATTCTCAACAGGCCTCTATGGATACAGCTGTAGGCAGATTTGTAGCAGTTAAAGATTTCTTGCTCACAAATTAGTATTTACATTGTTTCTTCAGTTTTTACTACATTATCACTTTTACGTTGGAAAACAAATCACCATCTAATTAAGTTTAGAGACTGCAGTCACCCATTCTAGCACTGTCACTACTACACCCAGAACGACATCATCACATTGTTAGTGAAAGTATTTTGTGAGATCTTCAGTGTAATTGTTTGAAACTATTCATGTGACTAAAGCTTTTCTATGTGCATGTGGTATCCAGGTCTGTTCATCCCTTTAAGGACGGACACGACAGGCTCCCCGTTTGCACCATAATGGCACTGAGTCCCTGTCCTCCTTGCTTCTGCTTTGCTGCCTGTGAAACAGCTGTGCCACGAGCATCAGCCTTTCGTGAGTCTCCCAACTATTGGACTTTGTGTCTTGCAGGAGTTGTTTATTATTGCTGCTCTATTCACTGCTGGTAGCAGTGTTCCCTCAGGGCTCCCCATGTGCCCCCAGAGCTGCCCCCCAGCACTCTCCACAGCCAGCCCAGACACCGAGCACAGCGAACCGCAGCGAGGAACTGATCCACACGGCAAAAAGCTGGGCTCTCTCAGCTGCCAGGCATGCAAAGCTTTTGTCACGAGAGGCTGTGCTGGCCAAATGGGTTTTCCCTTTGGTTGCAAAGGTGAGCTTTCTGTCAAAAGCGAAGACCTTCTGTGAGGTGTTCCCTACAGAGCCCAACCCCAGCTCAAACAGCACAGCATCTCCACTCAGCGCTCTTTCGCTTGGCAATACGTACAGTCTGGGCAGCTGGCTTTGGGGGAATAAACACAACTTGCCTAGCTACAATCTGGCCTTTTCTTTCTTTATGTCATGCACTGTTCAACAATTGCAGCTTTCACTATCAGCTGCCCTCAGTCAGGGCTTAAACCTTTGCAGATACCAGCAAATCTTCAGTTTCACTTCCACAGGAGCTGCAGCAGCCAGCAAAGCCACTGAAGCTTTTTACACTTTTCCTGACATTAACTTATGAACACCACCAGAAACTGCACGTGTGTATTTTAAAGGCTGCTCTATCCCAGTGCCCACTCCCCATCCCACAGCATGGCCAGTTCCCAAAGGGAGCCTCGATACCGACCAGACACACAGCAGGCAGTGGGTCAGAAATAGCACCCATTTGTTGTCTCCTTTGCCTCTGTGCACTCATTTCCTTTCCACAGCTCTTAAATTCAAGCAAGGAATTGAAACTTCAGGTCACTCTGTCAAACAAACCATTTAAAGACTTGTTACTGTATGGCGTGATTTTGATTCAGTAATGCTCCTCCAGCTCCTGCTTTGGGTAGATGAGACAGACTACCCACAGCTTCCCAACACAAAACCCAAACTCTTTCAAAGCCTAGTCTTGCAATGACTATAAACACACATCATGTAGGTGCTGTTCAGCCACGGGAAAGCCCTGTAACCCCTCTTGCTTGGAGGAACTTGTATTTTAGAACCAGGGAATAATCAAAAGTGGCGTTGCCTTGTTATTGGTCTTTGCTCTTTTTTTTGCTGGTACCTGGGTTTGCCTTTTATATGACAGTATCAGCTGTAGAGAAAGGCACAGCACTTACAGGCATCTTTACTCTCCCTGGACACGAATACACACTAAGAGCTTAAAACCTCTCAGATCCTAGATAAACCTGAGCCCTTGGAACATCCTTCTGTGCTCTTATCTATGGTCTACAATGTGGCTAAAATAAGGTACAACACCTCTCCATAACAACACATTCATGCTGCTTTTAAAAGTGGATTATGTGAATTTGGGAACAGGCTGGTGATGATGGGATGGTGGACATGGCAGCTAGCTCCTTCCCAGGGACTGGAGCTGTCCCAGGCTGTGCTTCCAGGCAAGTTAGCTCTGCTACAACTGCACATCAAGAAATGGAAAGTAACAGAAGCGTATTAAAAAAAATGAGGAAAAGGTGGCATCTGCACCAGTTCAAGCTCTCCATAATGATGGCCTCAGTTAACAGTCCCAGGATGGTCACATCCAGAGATACGGGACTTGTCAGCCCACAAAGCAGGTTTAAAATGGCTGGGGATGCCCAAAATCACACATTTGAACCCCAGCAGGGCTGTCTCATGCCTTCAGCTCTCTAGGAAAAGCAAATTGCAGAGGGTGCGCTTTAGGGCATAGGGTGTCACCTCATTCCTTCGGCCCCGCACATTCTAACTAGGAGCAACGCTGATTCCTTTTCTCCTGGGTAATTCAAATGAAGATGGAGAAATTATTAAAAGATGAGAGGGATGGGGGAATGCATACGTGTTATTACCAAACTCTATTTGGCAGTAAAGAGATTAGTAAATCTGAAGGTTTTATGCATCTTTAAAGCCAAACCTGGTGTCCTCCATAAGCCAACAGTGGTCTTTCAAACACTGTTATAGTATATCTATACAACACCTCTCTGTTGCTTCATCTGAATCATTAATGTCACAATGAAGAAAACAGTCTTACTTCCTAGGTAATTCCTGCATATCTATTAAAATGAATTAAGTCTCTATTGAAAAGGCTTGGTTGTCCTATATCCATCCTGCTAATGTGTATATTTTCCTTCATTATACCTGGTAAGCTGTCAAGACTGCTATGTTGGGGGAATCAGTAGTTAAAGAGCTTTACAGTAATTACTCCAATAAGACACATTCTTGCCACTTAAAATACAAATTAAATCCACTAAATTAAAATCTATGCTGTCAACAGACAAATATAGGTATGTCAAGCCCTAGCCCTCAAAGAGTATCAACACTGCTCAGAAAGTCATTACATTGAGCAACAAGTATCCTGCAGAATATTTTACAGAGTATTTTATTTGCTCATTATTTATTGTCAGTGTGTTTCAAGATATGAGATATGAGTCAATAACAGAACCACAGCAAGCAAGGAAAAGACTGTGCTTTTCTCATCCAGCACAAACAAATTAGTGTCATTTGCAAGCAATTTCAGCACAAGTGACCTCTCTGCATCTGATCCAGTACTTACAGCAAATGCCTACACGGATACATATACAACATGAATACAATTTTAAATATATACATACAAATAAATATTTTCGTGTATTTATTTGTAAGTGTATATTCACTGTTTTGATAACATGCGTGTTCAGACACATAAGATACAGGCATTTTTCTTATTTCAGGAGGGTTCTTTTAAAACGAACTGAATACAGGTCATTTCATTATTTTATAATCCAAAAATTAGTATTTTGGTGTATTCTAATAAAAAAACCCCAACGTGTACAAACAAGTGTAGATGGGGACATGTAGGCATGTTCATCCCGAATTACACTAAATGCTTAAATTGCAATAGCTAACTTCACATTATTAATCCCCTAATTATAGGGGAGACTGATGACAGTTTTTCAATAACATGGGTTCATGGATATGAGAGTTGTACAGCTAAAATAAGAGAGCCTGTCCTCTCCCACCCACCCCAACCGCTTCCCTACTCCTGAGTCACTGTCACCCTGACACAACCTCATGGTAAAACTGATTTGGGATCAGAAGGGCTAATTTTCCTCTTTATCCCCGTCATTCACCATTTCCCCAAGGCTGGAGTAAGGATGGAATCACCATCCCTGGAAGTGATCAAAAGGCATGTGGATGTGCAATTTGGGGATATGGTTTAGTGGTGAACACTGTGGTGCTGGGTTAATGACTGCACTCAGGGACCTTAGAGGCCTTTCCTAACCTTAAGGATTCTATGAAGGTAGGGCAGGAGCCAGGAATAAGTTGCAAACTGCTGCTTTGCTGAGTGGCAGAGAAAGAAATCATGACCTGAAAATCATAAAACTGAGATATCTGGAAGCCTTGCTGAAGGACCAGCTGCAGCATTGCATCTTCCTTTAGGCCAAATTCTCTACAGAGGCAGTAATTTTAATGGCTTAGGCATATCTGTTGAGAGATGAACATTTCCTATTTTAGGTTCCTATTTTAGAATAACGAATAATTTCATCTTACCTACCTCAGGCAAAAGAGGTTGGTTTTTTTCCTAGAAGGAGAATAAAAATAAGCAATCCTAAGCCCCATCTGAAGTCATGGCATAGGCAAAAATCCTGAAATTACTTAGAAAAAGAAATAATTTGGCATGGATATGCTATATTCAAACCTAGTCTCATTTTAAGTATCACTTCTTCATAGTTTGTAACAGGTGTCTGTGCCCCCCACGTGGAATTAACCAGCAAATCCCAATTTTCCAATTGTGCTGCAGTATATATTAACATGATCTTGATTTTCCTGTTATCGTATATACAGAACAATTTTCTTTATTGGACATCACTAGCCAGGCTTGAGGGATGCAGCAGTGACTTGAAGGTCCCTGTCTGAAGCCATGTTCCTCTCTGGGAAGCTTTGCCATGTGCTTCTACAACGAAGTGGAGATCAGGGCCCACAGAGTTATTTAGGCATTTCTCTCATCTATGGAAAAGATGAGATTCTCTCTTATTTTTTGTTCAGGTAAGCCACTGATATTCAATTTTTTCCGAGATAATCACTTGACATTTCACAAAATATCACAGTATTCTTCCTTAAAAAATAAGCCTTCCTCATGCCTTAGGTAAAGGGAATGGGTGTACTCGATCAGTGTCACTGAAAGACTGAAACCTTCAGCCCATGCACCTTTTTGGGAGGCAAGCACAACTCCTCCTAGTCTTATTGACATGACTCCTGATTTTACTGGCTGAACTTTCACCACCGATGACTGAGTTAATTCCAAGGCCACTGGTTTACACAGGCACATGTAGGATTATTTTAGATGTTGACATGAAAAAGCTTTAGGTGAGATCGAGTGGGATACAGAGGGAGCAGGCAGAGCTCCTGTCTTATCGAAGAACCATAAAACAGTTTGGGTTGAAATGGATCTTCAAGACCACGTCATTCCAAACCCCCTGCCATGGGCAAGGACACATTCCACCAGACCAGGTTGCTCAGAGCTCCATTCAACCTGGCCTCGAACACTTCCAGGGATGGAGGAACCCGTGACTTCTCTGAGCAACTCGTGCCAGTGCCTCACCACCCTCCCAAGAAAGACTTTCTTTCTAATATCCAGACCAAAAGTACTCTCTTTCAGTTTGAAGCCATCCTGTCTCTACCCCTGCCTTGGCCATCCTGTGTGTTTCTATTTTCATTCTGCGTTGGGCTGCTGCTCATACTTAAAAAGTGTGTTTTGACAGCAGGGAAGCGATTCCATGGAAGAGCCTGAGCACGATCTCTGCTGTCACTGAACCTGAAGGCAGTGCTCTGCATTAGAGTGAGTGAACTCGAGATGAGGGCATTCCACATGCTCAATGTACGTTCAATATCACATAGGTCAGGAAAGGCCAAGAGGTGTGGAAGAGACTGGAGAGGGAGTAAAGTGTAATCACAGGGAGAAAGGGGAAGAAAAAAATGGCAGCAAAAAGATCAGCTGTGAAAAAAGCTGCATCCACTGATGCTTAACATAGCTATCACACAGAGCACTGCTCCTACATTTTTTATAATATGTATCTGTTTTTGCTTTGTATGCTCCTATTTCTATTTAACAAGACCTTTTATTCACCCTCTCTGCAGCCAAATAATAAAAATTAAGAATCAGAAAGCAAGCCCCACTGTGACTAAGTTAATGCTTCTACACTTCTGATGGCAGCACACAGAGCCCAGCATCATCATGGTCTCCTGACCCACGTGGGAAGCACTGCCATTGCGCTGAGGCAGCACAGCAGAAGAGATAAAATGCTTTCCCTGGAAACAGCTATGAAGCAATGCAGACTCTGCTGTGTGCTGAGTGTACAGCTACTGCTGCTCTGGCAAACGCCAGAGTGCTTTTCCCCCACGCATTGCTTCAGGAAATAAAAACTTAAAAAATCCAAGAAAACACTTGAAATAGAGCCGAAGTTGATTTTTTTCTGC
This sequence comes from Pachycephala philippinensis, assembly GCA_013397055.1. Lineage (NCBI taxonomy): Eukaryota > Metazoa > Chordata > Aves > Passeriformes > Pachycephala > Pachycephala philippinensis. The sequence goes on along the minus strand of VWZT01011471.1, from coordinate 13,942 downwards.
CTTTTCAGTCTTGATGCTGGATAGGTGTTTGACATCTCCCTTGACTACATCTGTGTTACTCTAATTCATTATTCTCACCCAGATTTTAAATTGGGTGAATATTATTAAGAGGATATGGCAGCAGCTTCTGAACTGATGTTCTGCTTGTATTACATCTGGGAAATGGCATTGTATCAGCCTTCAAAAAATATAAACAGCGTGTGAGATTTGTAAGTTATGAATTATCCATGCCTACTAAATTAACAACAGATAAATGAAGTGTACCCTTTGAATCATATTCATCCAAAACGCTAAAAAAAAAAAAAGTCTGCCAAACTGCCATTAGTAGCACGATTTTCAAAAGCAAGCTGTACTTTCTGTACTTTCTGGATGAGTGATATTTCTGTCACATTATGCTATTTGTATCTGTCATTTTGGGTCATGCTCTCCCCAGACTGGAATCTCCTCTGCCCTCTCTGCTTACTCTCCTCTCTTTCACCTTTCCACAATGAAAGGTCATTACTTTAGGAGGGTGAGATATCAGTTTTAATAATTTTAAGTTAGTATTTCTGGCAGAAATGGGTAAAGACAACAATTGTATGTCATTAGCTCATTAGCTAATTATTTCAGAGCTGGGAATAAGCATAGGTTTGTCAGCCCATTTCCCCGCTTTCTACTGAAATCTCAACCACTGTCATTGAGTGCTAGAAACTACAGTGCACCTCCTCTTTTTGGCTGAAAAGAACTTTTTCTAGCAGTTTCTAAAAATATTATGAAAGCTATACAAAAAATGAATATGCTTTGAAATATGCAGTGTAGTAGTGAAAGTTAAACTTCTTATAAAAAAGAAAATTTCCAGATTTTCTGTGAATTTATTTAGGGTATGGATTTTCCAGTGCCAAATCAAACACTAAATATAAATATTTATTAAACATTGTGATGATCCTGAAGACATAAAAAATACAAATACCTGACATGCTCCTAGTTTTTATATTGGTAAAGAAAACATTCATTTTTTAATTATACCATGTTGCTTATTTCAGTTGCAAAGAAAGTAAAGAATAAAGGGTGCTCACAGAGGCACACCAAATTTATACACTTTCAGATCCTGAGCTGCTGGTTATGGGAAGTTCCCAATAAAGGGGATTTGTGGGGTGATAGCCTCCCCAGCCACAACGCACATTTACAAAGACCAATGAAAGAAATTCTTTGTTCAAGCCAGTTCTTAAAAGTAATGATTATAAAAAATGCAACCTTGCTTTTTTACATTATTAAGTTGTCCCTTCAAGCAGTGAGATGGAGCTGTAATTTTTGCTGATTAAGATATCGTTATTACCCCATGCATACTGCTCAAAGGATCCTGAGAATGTTAAGGTCTCTGAAGGGAATCCCTTACTCTTTCTGCCTACTGATTTTTTATGTCTACCTACATACCTTTTACATCACTAGTAAACACCTAGGATTCACTCAGTCCTAGCAGCAGGCTTATACTGACTGTCCAATTTTTATGGTTAGGTGAATATTTGGGTAATAGAGTTTGTCTAAAGCCAAATTAGAAATCAAATAAATGATAACATGACATGCAGTTATTTTCAGTGTCTGATAGCTTAATAGTAAGGACCCATTTTAATGCTATGCCAGCTCCATAATCCCACAAAGATGAATACATTGAAATGCATACTTCCTCTATTATATTTAGTAAGTAACTTGCTAATATTATTCATCTGTTCCATTATTTTCCTAAAATCCTCTGCTTGGAATAGGACATTATTTTATGATTGAAAAATCAGCAAAAATAAAACGAGCAGCTGTTAACCTTAGCTAATCACAGACCACATGCAACTATAAATGCATAAAGTACTCATTTTTCAAAAACTCCTTTTTTTTTCCTCCCTCCATTTGTTGAAATCCGAGTTTGGATACACCAAGATGTTGCCAATTAATCTAACACACACAGCAGAATGATCACTTAGCTCTAAGCAAATTGTTCATATTGCACATTACATGCACATTACATCACATTTACTTTACAGCTTCACATTTGGACATAGCCAATAACCTCGGCAGTGTTCACTGCTCCCATATTTATAAATCCAGATGAAGCAGGATGGACTGCAGTGAGAATCCACGGAACCACTGAAACACCACCAGGCTTCACACTTCTACTATCACATCTCTGCCAAGAATGTTACTTCCAAATGTTGATTATTGAATGATTACCCAGTGTCAGAGTCACTGCCATAGAAGTAATTCTAAAATAACTACTTGACTCTCATTTTAAAGAGTGATTAAAAAAAAAATTGCTGATGAGAAACTAAAATAGAATGTGGAAAATGGGTCCATAAAAGAGGAAGGGGGAGGCAGATCTGTCAGGATAGCAGCTGGGAGAAGGGGGCTGGCCTTGCTCTGCATTAAAGGCTAAGCTCTCCATGGGTAAATGTAAACTGGGAGAGGAGAAAATCAGGTTAGACAGACTGGTATCATTAAAACTGGATGAAAAACATGAGGCTGGAGAACAAGACTAGGATTCCATCTGGGTACAAAGACTCTCCCAGAAGAGAGTTGGGAGCCTCACTAGGAAAGACTTGGCTTCACTAGGCATCAGGAAAAACAATGGGACAGGAATAGTTAGGGGACACCAAAAATGACCAGGTTAAGGAACTGGGCAGCTTCTCCTGCAGGGTGCCTGGAGGAGGAGTCATTGTGGCATCTTGCTGTGCTGTCTCCCAGCAAACATCCCCAAGAGGCTCCACGGTGCCTCTCAGCGACAGCAACTTCTGCCTCCAGCTCCTCTCTCAGCCAGGGACAGAGGGCCCTGATGAGTAACAAAACACATCAAGTGGATGCCTCATCACAATTTCTTCCTTTAAAATCATAGGCAGCTGCAATTCAAGACCTACACAAAAGAACATCAGGAAGGCTGTCATTGCTAAGAAGTTAAGAAATGCATGAAATGAATGGCTCATAAAATCTCCCTCCTCCATACGCAGATGTCGTGGCAGCCCAGAACACATGCCACACAAGGCAGCAGGACTCATATTGGAAAAACACTTTCAAAATTACCATTTCTTAATTTTTGACTGTTTTGCAACCAGAAAAAAAAATTGCTTCTTTAAACTCTTGGTGCCATTTTTACGTTCTTTACAAGGGGACTTCTGAATGCAGTAATTACAGCGGGGCACATGCAACATCACATTCTTTGTACCTGCTCTCAGAGGCTCAGTACTGAAATTGAATCTCCTTAAGATCATCGACCTTTTTGTTCAATGTAGGTAATGTTTTCTAATATGAACTTAACCGTAGGTTTTGTAGCATAGAATTCCTTCAGGCATACACTAATGCTTTCTCCTCCTGGACTAAATGGTTGGAATGAGCTGCTTTGAAAGCTGTCACCGGGACATTAAAAACTCTATCTGCCTCTTCCTTCACTGCCAGTGGGCAATATTATTTCATAAACTATCTAGTTCTGGGCTGATGTTGCCCACAGTTAAAAAAAAGAAAAAGCCACAAAGCGAAAAGGTAATCTTTTCAAAACATGCATTTTAAGCATTCCATAAGGTCTAACCATATGTACAATGTCACATAAAAACAAATGGGAATATTTCCACGCTACAAATTAAGTAGCTTGTGGAAGCAGAGGAGAAACAGTGGCAGAACAGTTGTGGCATCTTGCTAAAAATGAAGAGGTTTTTCCAGACTCTTGGCAAAAATTCTCCCTACTGACACATCTGAAATGGGCACACATGTCCATGGCCTCACAGAAATTGTAGCTTAACCCTGTGAGATGATCTAATGGCACCTCAGAGGCTTTGACCTTGATCATCAATGCATTCAGGGACCATTTATATTTCAGGTGGCACTCATCCTCAAATAAGAAAAACAGTTTTATGCCAATTCGATGCTTCTCCAAAAGTAACTGCTTTGTATATTTGCTCCACTTTTTGTGACAAAGAGTCTCCTGAGAGCAGAGTCAACCCAAACCAGCCATGGAGTACTGACCACTCCAGCATCTTAGGGGAAGAACTGCTCATCATCTCCTGATCTCATTCTTTGTCCTCTGGACTCACAAACCAGAATAGAGCAGCCCTGGCACTTCAGGGTATTTGGTTTTTTTCCCAGCACACTATTAAAATGATGAGACCATGACACACAGAGGCATCTGAAGGAAAGTTTTGAAAAGCATTAGTAAATTTCCGAACACAAAGCCTTTTTCTCCAGAGAAAAGGAACAAAGGAAGAACATAAACACAACCAAACAATACATATTACCATTCATTTTTCCAACCTTAATGACTCTATGATTCTGTACTTTCTCAGTAACTTCTACAGACGGATCTTTAACCAGAGCATCTGAAATGGCAAATCACAACTGAACTTTGAGAGTACTCTTCCTTTATGATAATATACCTATCTTTGACCTCTTCCTTATGAATGCAATATCTGCCTGCCTGCAACTGCATAGAAACAACGTAAAAAGCCAGTAATATCTTGATCCTGCTTTACTCAAATGGGTGCTGTAGCTGAAAGGAAAGTCAGAAGTAGATGAAAACCTATTTTCACTAATGCAATAACAATAATTCCATAAACATATTAACAATTTCCTGCCACACTCCTAATTTTATTTTCTCTCCATTGTATTCATTTAGAAAGGTAATGATGCCATTTGTTATTCTGTCTAATCTTTGTTAAGCATCCAGGCTAGGAGCAAGACAAATGAGATTGTTGGCATTTAGACAAAAAGGCAGATACTGTGGGATATAATTTGGGTATAACAAATTATTGGGCAGGTATGTACCTGTAATTGGTACTTAGTTCTGCAGGTTTATTACAAATATGGTACATTTTTAATAGGTCCACAATGTGCTTCCAGCTATTACTTGAGAGAGTAAATATTACTCAGGCAAGTTCATAAGAATTCAGGGCAAATCTTTAATGTTGAAAGCTTGCAGAAGACAGTGCTGCATGAGTTGGGATTGATCAATATGTTCCACGTAACTTACGGGGTTTTTTTGTTTGTTTGTTCTATTTTTGATTGGTGTTGGTTTTGTTGGGTTTTGTTTGTTTGTTTGTTTGAACTTTATTGCTTCAAATTAAATTTATCTCTAATTTCATTTGTGGAAAATGGAGACAAACGATTAAACCAGCACGCTTCCAAATAAATCCTAATTATGTACAAATGCAAATGCATCAACAGGGCTTGGACATGCAATTAGATAACTAATTATTATAAAAAAAAGACTACTCCAGATTGTAATATTCACTGTCAGGTCCTGCATTCAGAAAATATAGTAATATCTTAAGCATCCAGGGCAGGAGCTTCTGCTATTTTTCTTGGGATATAAGTGATGGATGGAGTCACCGGGGGATTGACAAGAGCCTGCCACAGCAGGAGGTGTCCATGTCATCTCCTGCTTTCCTGGCAGGGGCTTACAGCAGAAATGGCAGCACTGGGAGGTTGGTTAGAAACATTCCTAAGTTGTGACTTTCTCCTGGGTGCTGACATCTGCACTTGCGCTCCCGTGGGAGCAACAGAGAGATCCTAAGAACTGGGCAAGAAGCACATTTACCTATTCCACCATTTCAGTACTCTCTTAGATGAGCGAACTCCTCATTCTCTTGAGTGAGGCGTTCCACTAAAATGAATATATTTTTACAGTTCTGATTGTCTGCAAAGAAACTTCTTCATGAAATCGTGCCTGTATAAGTTTTATTCAGGTCTGTCCATAATCCTTTGAAAGCTTGATGTCTCTTACAAACACACAGCCCAATCCAGAGGCACCACTCCAACAACCACCCACCAGGAGCAAAGCTGGGAGAAAGGGAAACCAAAGCGCTCCAGAAAAAATTTCCATCCCTAGGCTGCTAAAGGAGTATAGAACTCACACAAAGAAAATAAAGAAACCTCTGCACAAGCCACCAATCAGCAGAATATAATTAGACCAAGATCATGATAAAAACAGATCTGCCCAAAAAAAGATCTGGAAGAAGTAGCAACTTGCTAATGATGTATACCTCATGAGCTTCTCACTTGCTGATGTAAAGGAGACCTTAATCCTCCTAGAAAAATCACCAGGGTTTAATAAAAAGCTGTGCTTATATATATTTTTAAGCATTTTCCTGTTGATAATGTCTCCATGTTTCCAGATGTTTTGGAGACTTTATATATCATGGCTCTGGTAGCAATTAAGAGAATGCAACATGAATCCATCTGACATAAGTAATCTTTTTGCACCACGATTTTGCCACGTAATATTTCCAGCTGCATTCTTTTTGAAATGCTATTCCTGCTACAGAAATGCAAAACAATTCCATCATTTACCTTTTTTCCCACTGTACCAAACACACAAAAAGAATAAAAAAGACTGAAAGTATTTTACAGCAGTCCTAATTCCCTTTGCCTACAAGGAGCAAAAACAGTTTTCCAGAAGAGCCCATGAATTGAGCATGATATGAAATGCAGATGGCAGCACTGCTCAGCATGCATCCATCCACACCAGCCAACTTCCCCACTGCACCACTCCATTCAATGGTGTGAGATTGATTCAGCTGAAGGATTCAAATAATTCCTCTAGCTACACATTAAAAATGGCAATAACAGTTAAAAGCATGAGCAGAGATGGGGTAGGAGAAGACAGGAGCCAGATACACCTTGGTTTAAGAGTAAATTTAGCCTAGCAATGTTGGGCAGCTGCGGCACAATGGGATTTGTCACAAGAACTTTTAGATCCCATATGAGCAGTGTGAGTGCCCTCGGGAGAAAGGCCAACACTGTCCCATGGCCTCGGTGGCACTCCATGCACCCGACTCGGATTCTGCCCTTTGGGATTGTTTTAAAAGCACTCTCTGGAATTTCTCTGCACATATAAAGCCCTCACAACTCACCTGCCTTTTTTAAGGCTGTACTTTGAAGTAGCTACTCGAAATAAACAATATCCTACTATGTGAGCAGCCCTGTTGTAAACAGGGACACAATACCTAAGGTGAAGTCGACCACAGGGATCAAAGGACTGCAGCACTTTCTCTTCAATCAGCACATCCCATTTTTTTTTCCAGGTATACAGTACCACAGTTACTCTAACTACAGTCTGAGATACTTTTCCTCTCAAAAGGTCCTTCTGTTTACCCTTTTTTCTCACTCACATATCCACATTATTTCTGTTTTCACAAAGCTTAACTTGGCTATAAGACTAACTTTCGTTCCTATTCCAATATTCTGGGGACTCGTATGATTTTCTGTTTTTCAACAAAGGAACAAAGTCAAGCCATACCAATTGCAGATACCAAAAACATAGACTAGGAAAATGCTTATAGTCAGGAGCCACAAGGAAAAAACCCTCAAGTTGCTTAAACACTATACAGACTGGATATATGCATTGCATAACCCAGTGTCCTATTCCTGCTGATATTTCTGATTGTTTAGGCAACAGTCTATGTCAAAATCCATTTCAATAATACCCTAACTGGCACAGCAGCCTTCTCTCATTTAGTAGATTCAATCACTGCCTGCTGATGGAAGGCAGAAATCACAGCTGAAAAATGCCATTTACAGTACATTTCTCCCATGACCATAATGTTTTTATCACAATCTTTTGGACAAGATTCCATATCTTGCTCAATGTATCATGAAAAGGGAAAACAAACGTGAGGCTGCAGCAACAGCTTTGTCACATCTTTACGGAACTCATTAATCAATATTTGTACTGTTAGTGAACCAAAACCTATGCTGGACAGCAAAAACCCCAGAGCAGTGCCTGCAGCCTTGGGCCTTTTTTCCCTCCAACACAAATAATTTGCCTGTATTTCATATTGCTAGAAGTCACATCCATTATTCAATTATTCAAAATACTTCGGTATAATTCATATTTTATGAGCCTAGAGTAAAACCAGGTTAATTGGTTTATGTCAGATTATAAATCTAATCTGGGTACTCAAAGCACTCTGGACAGACTAGCAGTATTTCATTCTTTCTGAGAAAAATCCATTACATTGAAAAGTCCTCATGTACAGTTTAAAAGTGTGAGAAAACTGTCATTAAATGAATTGTGTTGGTTTAGCATGGCATGGTTTTGGGTACCAGGGGGGCCACAGAGGTGGCTCCTGTGAGAAGCTGCCGGAAGCTTCCACCGTGTCCAGCAGAGCCAACCCCTGATGGCTCTGAGGATGGACATGCTGCTGGCCAAGGCTGGGCTAATTAAGAGATGATAGTAATGCCTCTGCGATAACATATTTAAGAAGAAAATCAAAACAAAGTGGGGCACAGGTTTTTTGCTCCTAGTCAGAGAAGAGGAGGAGGTGAGAACAACATGGAGACACCAAGGTCAGTGGAGAAGGAGGGGGAGGAGGTGCTCCAGGTGCCAGAGCCAAGATTCCCCTACAAGCCGTGGTGAAGACCATGATGAAGCAGGTTGTCCCCCTGCAGCCCGTGGGGATCCAGGGGGATGCAGAGATCCACCCGCAGTCCCTGGGGATCCACGGGGGATGCAGAGATCCACCCGCAGCCCGTGGGGATCCTCGGGGGATGCAGAGATCCACCCGCAGTCCCTGGGGATCCATGGGGGATGCAGAGACCCACCCGCAGTCCCTGGGGATCCATGGGGGATGCAGAGATCCACCCACAGCCCGTGGGGATCCACGGGGGATGCAGAGATCCACCCACAGCCCTGGGGATCCACGGGGGATGCAGAGATCCACCCACAGCCCTGGGGATCCACGGGGGATGCAGAGATCCACCCGCAGCCTCTGGGGATTCACGGGGGATGCAGAGATATAATTAAAAGTAATACGTGTTTCGCATATCTCTTTTCCTACCAAACAAAAAAAAACAACCTAAAAATATTTGGAAAACACTCATTTATAACAGAAAACATTCATTTTAAGAGGGTTTTTTGGGTTATATATATTTCTGGCTGGGTAAGTAGATTATCTGAACTAATTTTCTTTCCCTGCACATTCTGTAGGCTGAATTGAAGAGGAAGGAGATGTGGTAGGTTTCTGCAGTGAGTAACATTCGCTTGAGGAATTCCCTCTGATGTGTTTATCTGATGTGTTATTGACAACATTAACTAATGACTATTCATTATATCAAGTGAACATCTTTACAGCTTGCTCCCCAGTCTGCTGAAAAGAGCAACAACAAAGCCATTAGAAAGCATCTGAAAATCCTGCAAGGATACTCTTTCTGGAAAGCCCCAAATAATTGGGGGCTTCTTGTCTTCCCAGATGGTCTCCTCATTTCACACAGGGAAAGGCTCTGATTCTAAGGTGTTAAACATTATATCAGTCAATAAAATTTCATCTGTATGCTCAAAACCGAGAACTCATTTTGCAAAACTATTAAAACTCAATATTCAGTCTGCAAAGATTGCTTTGCCAGTTACCATGTTGTATCTTTAATTTCCACAGCAAAAATGCAAGTACATAAAGGGCACAATGGATTTAGGTCATATCTTCCAAGGACACGACCTGGCAGTAAAATGCAGAGCTGGATACTGCTTATTTGTTGAGCGTGCACAGTGGCTGTGGTTTGTTTACTTCAACCTCCCCTTTCCAATTTCACCACACCTCTGCTTTGCCCTTTTTGCAGCTGATTTCTTGCTTACCTATGACATTGCCTATGTCCTCTGCACTAAGGTTGCAGAAGCCAAAAAAGAGATGTTTTAAAGAAATTGTCTTCAACCTTTTCTTGCAAGGATGAGAACTCCCTATTCACTCTGCATAAAGACTCCGAGTGCTTAGCCTGTCTTTGAGGAACTAGAAAGACTTTGAATTTTCACAAGGAAATATCAGATTCTCATTACTGCTGTGAACCTTATTCAAACTCAGATTTAGATAAGCAATTAAACTAGAAATAGCAATTATTGTCATCAACTTCCCTACTCACACATAAGGCAAAGCTCATTATATCACTGATGATCCTCAGTATCCTCATCTCTTAACCTGACTTTCAATGACAAAACTTACTTCTTCATATCATCAGAAGTCTCAGGGAACATTTTTTATTACTGTTTCATCAACTGTACCTGACTTTTCTGTCATATTCATAGATCAGGTAAGCCAAATAATAAGTTTGCGTCAAAGGCTGATGGTCATGAAGGAACAGACATTTCCAAATAGAATCTTCCAGCATCACTTACATTTTTAATTAGCATAAATGAAAACAAGACCAAATGCTTGAGGTACAGCCACTCTTTCACAAAGGAAACAAAAGAAGGATCCTGTCATCCTTGCATTTTGGTGATGCCAGATGAAAGCACCCAGTAATAGCCAACTCCACACCCTGTGTTTGCTTGAAGTAAATAACTGGCCTGCAGCCATGACGTGCCAAAATCAGTAAGTGCGCCGGTGGGGACTCTGTAATTTACCCAGCTGCAAGGCTGAGAGTACAGGGCAACTGGTTATCCACAAAGGGGATGATTACCCAACATGGAAAGGAATTTAATGACCTTGCAACCCCCTCTCTTTGATAACCACTTGCTCTGTGTGATCCACAGTATGAGGCTGCTTACCACACTGTGGAGTTAATAAACAGTTTCTCTAGGAAATCTCTTCCAAACTACCAAGTGACTACACACTTCTACGCATACAGATGACCACTACATAACAGTAAATTCTCAGGTGGTATCTGAAAATGACAGACCTATCTGTAAAATCATTCCTTCATCAATTTAAACGTTTGACAGCATCCAGCGGATTTAACTTTCACCTAAGCAGAGATAGAGTAACTTGCCCCATTTTCAGCAGTCTGAAATTTGAAAGTGAACACAGATTAATTACCTCTTTTCTTAAGCCATTGCCACTTTTAAGATAGAACTTCAGCTATCTAGCAGAGAATATGCCTATAAAGTAGGGATTAAACAAACTCAGAATTGAGTAGATGCTTTATTTGAGACCAAAAGATAGGCAGGTGTCAAAATTCATCTTTGATAACACACCATCCATCAGCTTTGATTCTCCTCCTAAAGTTTACATTTTTCCTTCCAGTGCTACAGTAATGACATTTCACACAACACATGATGCTACACTTTATATTCTCCTATAAAGGTGATTTTCATTCTTGTTTCTAAGCTTGTATCCAAGCTTAACTCGGGCTTTGCATTTCTGATAAAGTAAACCATATAAAAAATATAACTGGCAAAAATGCATTATTTCCCAATTTGGACTCCCCAGTGATTACTAGCAAAAGGCTCTGTATACCCCATTAAGATGGACATGCTTTCTATATACAAACTTTCCTCCTAATGTCTTGTTCTTTCAGAATAAGGTTACCTCATTAGCATGGTGGAATGAGTTTGGGTAAATGAATGGTACCTATATTGTCAGGAAAGCTGAAATGCTATTACATACTTCTCTAGGGAGATTCAAGTAAGATTTAAATCAATTCACCGCACATTTTTTATTATATAAGAAGGGGAAGAAAACTGGTACATCTGGTGTGAGCTGACCTTCCCTCGGGACACAAAACTATTGATCCCTTTTTGTCCAGCATCTGCTAGATGTCATGGTAAATGCAATTAAATCTGTGGTATGCTGTAATTCTCATTTGTCATGCTTTCCTGCAGGTAGAAAGAACCTTTCCAAATTCTAATATTTTATCCTTATAATATGTGAGCCCACTGTCAAGTAACAACAGCTGGACCTTACTAATCATGAGGAAAGTTCACTTTACATTCCCTTCTGAACTCAGACCAGTGATGTTTCTCTAATGAACAGGTGACAAATTCCTCTCTTCTTCATCATCTGATTTCTTTATTGTGTATAGGGCACCATCTACTAAATATATAACATCACAACAGAGCAATTTAAATAAACAAAGCACTTTAACACACAGAAATGGATGTTAATAATACGTTGGAAGAATACCTGCATTCACTAGTATTTCATATGGTGTCTTTCTGGATTTAAAATAGACTTGGTATCACAGATCCAAATTATTTCAAATGCAAAATTTGCTTCACTAACCAATTCAATGATGTGTGCATTATACAGATAACAGCTGGTCTTTTATCTGTGTTCCAGAGATCGTGCACCAGATAACTTCTTCATTCTTAGCCAACAATATCACACTGAGCTTTCTTCTTTTTTAAACAGATGAAAGATTGAGACCTGTGCTATATATCCATGGCATTCAGAGACCACAACGTCCATTTATTCATGTCTCTCACTCAGTTCTTAGTATTTGGCAGCCATACAGTCCTGAATGGACCAAAAATCAACCTACACCTTTCCTGTACCAGCCACTTCATCACAAATTAATAAGATTTTTAATAAAATGTCTGGGTTTTTCTTTTTTTTTTTTTGGGTACATTTTTGAAGTAATTCACATAACAGTAGAAAATCAAGTCAGTAGGAGGCAGCTTTACAAGAATCACAGTCTGGTCAGTTTTTGAAAGAGTTGTCATTGTGAAGAACTAGAGCTCAGAAAAATGTTTCAAATTTAAAAAATAAGGTTTTTGTCTGTGTAACATACATATCACTTGCATGAGAGTTTTAGCAGTATCTTCATTGAATTCTGACTGCACCAATTACAAAGCAATTGCTTTTACAGGTGACTTGCTTACGATTTTGACTAAAAACATGCCAAACAACTCCTCCTGCAAATCCTCAGCCTCAGAAACTTTACAGAAAGTCTATTCTTTGGTACCACCATGAACCACAGCATTGCAAGCCAAAAACCAAACTCCACACTGCTAAACCAAAGCAACCCACCTCTGAAATTTCATCAGGAGCCTCAATCTGCATTTCTGTGAGCACTGGAATAAAGGTGGAAAAGCCTGGCCATAAAGGTGGCATAAGAAATCTTCAGAAACACACTGACTTGCTCCAGGGCACCCTTCTGGTAAAACACCGTAACCCTTTCAAAGCAAGAGCTGTTATTCACAACAGCTTTGCTCAACTTCAGGATGAGCTTTCAGAGAGATTTACCTATAGAGAAAAATTACATTTTCCTATAGAGAAAAAAGCCAGACTTCAACATAAAAATTCCAGTTCCCAGACATGCTGGATTTTAAGATGCAACTTTCCTTCATATTTTAATAGGACCTCAGACAGATTTAATAAATCTCAGACAGACTGCTGAATGACTGCATGTGAAGTACAGCACCACACAGTAGGAATAAAGCTCTGACACTGAGCGATCTGGAATGTAAAAACTCTTGGACTTTGCAGGTTTTTCTAAATCTTCAGCCTAAATTACTTTGTTCATCAGAGCTACAGGGAGGTTAATACGGCCTTAGAGCCCTGGAGCCAACTTAATTGGGTACTACAATCTGTGCTGGCTAGTTAAATGCTTTTGGGTAGATCTTTTTCTTTTCCCATCCCTTGCAGATGCTCAGACCACTATGGGACAGGCTTGACTGTAATCTCTGGGGATCCTGATCAAAGCAGGTCACCTGCCTTTGCCAAACAGACCCTCTGATCTCCATTTTATAACAATAGTAGATGAACTGATGAACTAGCCACAAGTCCGAGATTAAAAAAGGCAAGAAGCTGTCAGCCTACAAGAAACTTCACTTGAGGCTACAAGAATATCATCTTTGAATGTTTTCTGGCATTACTTGATCTGTCTCACCCAATTAATACTAATATACTACCCTGCTAATACAAGGACTTCAATGATTTGTTGCCCATCATCATGATGGCGATGAAGCATTCAGCACAAAATAAGAGTTGTAAGGTGGTTTTGTTCTGGTTTTAAAAATATATTCAGTGAAGTGAAATTCCAGTATTATGTTGCAATACACTTTTATTAGGTGGAGGTTTATAAATGCTTCTCCAGCATCCTGTGGCTCAAAGCTTCTTAAAAATGTTATTAAAAATATATTAAAAACTCACCTGCCATTCAACATCTTTTTTTTAGGAAACTGAGTTTCAGATACACACACACACACATACATATACACACATACATATATATATACACACATAAAATAATATACTTATAAATATTCAGTATGTATTCAAATGGT
>VWZT01011464.1:363113-429527 GCA_013397055.1 Pachycephala philippinensis | reverse complement strand
TTTTATTTTATTTTATTTTCAGTGCAATTCATTGCATTTCATTTTCTAGGCATCTTGCAGAGTTGATAAGACTTGAGCGACATAACAAATAGTATCCCACCCATCTGAAAATACTCACGTATCAGACCAATTAAAGGAGAAAGAGGAACAAATAACGAAATGAAAAATTATGGATGTTGATATCCGATGGTTACAGTGATAAGAGTAAGGAAGCTTCTGTTTTGTGTTGGTTTGGGGTTTTTTTCCTATAGTGTAATGAAAGAGTTCTTAACTAGGTAAATCATTACCCGTCGTAAACAACCAGTTTATTTTTGCTAATATGGTTAAATGTATGTATGCTGTTTTCAGAACTCTAGCTGGCAGGATGCCCACACTTGAGCATGTGATTGACCAAGTGTGTTTTACTTTATGCAAGAATAAATGCACTTGATAATTATCATTTGATTCAAGAGCAGCCATGTAGGTATTTATTTCAGTTATAGTTTGTTTTATTTATGTTATGATATACTGATACATAAATGTAAATGCTTCTGTTGTGTATTTCAATCAGTGTGTCTGTTTTTGTTCAATTGCTGGATATATTTTTTAAAATCTTGGTTGGTTTATTTTGTTTTAAAGGGTGTTTTGTTTTGAAGTAGCCACAGTACTATGGCATGGAAGAAACAGTATCAGAAGAGATGGGAATATGATTATGCACAGAGATAAACACAAGTACTTAGATGGCACCCACTTTGTAGAATCTCACCCAAATTCCAAAAAGGTGTTTCAGGAGATATACAGATTTTTGCAAGAAGCAAAGCAAGCAAACTAAGGCAGTGTGTGCAGTTGATCTAAATAAACTAGTATAAGAAACAACACTTGATAGAAGAGGCACCTATGCATGAATTCTAGAATTATTTCTTTGTTAAAGTTGCCCCAATAACTTAATGGGCCAAAATCTGCCACCCCTGTGCCAACAGTATCTGCTGCTTGAATCAAAGGTATTTCCACTCTTCAAGAGTCTTGTTTCTCCAAAACCTGCAGTGAGTTCTTTTTGAGAACATCTGCTTTACTGATAAAAACGAATATCTCTGTATTGGACAATAGATTCAGAGCTGATCAGCTCTTTGTAATATTCATCTTAATATACTACTCCAGTTCCTTTGCAAACTGACTGTCCTATGTAGAAAGTAGACTTGGTTTGATACCTTTAATTTTGAGCGATGGAGAGTGAAGGAATGCTACCTTTCTTTCAGCACATATCATCATATTTTCAAATTGTTTGCTGTCTTTTACTTTACCTGCAAAAACTATTCATTTCCTTGTCTCTGTCTCTACAGCAGTTTTACAGAAAAGCATTGGGAGAGACCAGTATCCATCCTAGATGGCTTTCTTGGCTGACTTCAGCTCTGAAGAATCAAATGTACAAAATAAAGGCTGGCTTATTTAAACTCCTCCCCAGGGAGCAGTTCCACAGTGTTATCCAGCTTGCAGTTCCTAGAGCATAAATTAATTCAAGCTGCATTAACCGCACGTTTTCTTGAGCTGTTTAACATGGACAGTGAGCAACTGTGGGGTGTGTGGCAGCATTTTCACAGATATGCAGAAACAGTGGCAATTTACTCCATTAGGGGACATAACTAACCTGTGTATAGCAAAAATGATGCTTGCCCTGGAAAAGGATGACCAGAGACCCTATGTAACACGGTCTGTAGTTTTACACTGAAATATGAGAATGTGAGTATCAACTGGTAACGCCCTAAAATCATAAGATCCATAAAAAAGTATAGTCAACTAGTGCCTATGGGAAAGTAGAGCAAGGTCTGGATTTAGTAACATGTTAGGACTTCTCAGGGGAAGAAGCTCTTCAGTATTTTGAAGAGTGGTTCATTGTTCCAGCAGCTGGTCTAAGCTTCTGCTGCTGCTTGAAGTACTTCAAGGGTGAATTTGAAAACTGCTGAGTAGTTTAAAGGGACTGACATCATGAAGGTCATTTAGACCACCACATGGCTTCCCTTCTGCCATCACCTGGGTTCAGGTCTCTGTGCAGCTACAGGTGAGACAAGGTAAGAATTGGATTTAATTCATTCCTCCTCCATCCCTTTCTAGCCAACAAGGCAGCTGCCTAAGTATTTCTGCTGTGCATGTAGTTTCAGGTTTACTTCTTTTTATGTGTTAAGGTGGGATGATTGAGAGGGAATCTAACATCTGAACTTTCCTTCAGTTCCTCCTAAAGAGAAAACTCCTCTCTTCTATCCAAACAATTTCATAGCTCATCAGGTGGCTTTGCCATTACCCACTGAACAAACCATTTCCCCCTTTTCAGGATCTATGAGTATTTGCTCCACAATACATCCATTCCTGGAAGTCCTTTAAATATTTTTTAACATTACCCTTAGAGGTAGCTGGAACTTCAGCCTCTGCAGACAACTCTCCCTGCCCTTTGAGGAACATTTCTTTTTGTTGAAAATGTGAAGATTTTTCTTGTGATTAAGTGGATTGCTATGTTCGCCAAAACTGAGTCTTCAGCTGTGAAACCTGAGATCTACAAACACACATGTATGTCTACACCTGTGTATTCACTATCAAGCTGTTATTCTAAGAGAACAAAAGAGCTGGACTGGAATGGCCGACTGGAAACCTGCTGTATTAACTGAAAGACAACGGAGAGTAGAGATATGATATATCTTTGATATGATCAAATATAATCAAATTTTAAAACTAAAGCAAGAAAAGGCACAATCCCAGAAAAGACTTTGTGAAGTGTTCAGCTGTAATTTCTCTGTTTATTGCTTACAGCCTTATTCAAAGCCAGGAAGGTCTCTGACCTTGTGCCTATAATAACAGCCATGTGTGATGGACTTCCAGAAGTAACTCATGTAATTTCTCTTGGGCTATATAATAAAATGGCACATACTTGGAAATATTACAGTCATGTCATACTAAAAATAAATCTGTGAATCATTATCACTTAAAATGACCAAGTGATTTTTCTCATTGTGTTGATCTTCTCATTAGAAATATGTTTTAAAATAAAAGGGCGTAATCTCATTTTCAATTTTTTATTAATATATTTTTGAATGATATGATATGATATGATATGATATGATATGATATGATATGATATGATATGATATTAGGAAATACCAATGTGCTTAAATGGGGAGAGGAGAAAAAGAAGACAAAGCCCAAAATCTTAGGAGGAAGAAAAATGTTAACTATTTCTGCTGGTACGGCACTGGCAAATACAGATATCTTACAATCATAATGGAGATTAGTAGAGCTGGGTGTGCATATTTGTTATGGATCAAAGATAGGATATAGTGATTAGAAGAATGACAATGCTTTCAACACTCACAAAGGGATTGAATGTGTGATTTATAATACTAATTCCACAAAACCTTTCCATGGCTGCTTACTGCACAAGGGATTCAATATAGATTGATCAGTGGGAAAAAAAAAGGTATTTCCTTCAGCTCAGCTGGATGCAACTAACAAAAAATCTTTTCAGTATTGACACTGTCTGATTTAAGAGATAACCCCTCTGCCGTTTACTCTACTCTTCTGCTACAGGTTACTGTCCCCACAGTGTAACTGTCAGAGAACTTTTCGTGCTACATTCCCAATGCCCATAATTCACAGCTCAGTATTTTAGCTTGTAATTAATCCATTTACTCTGATTATTTATGGCCATTTTATATATATACCCGGCAGAAATGTTAAAGAGGTTGATGCCCTGGAAGAGCAAACAGTAGCCTGTACCCTGAGGATACATATCTCTGATTTTCTATTTACTATCAGTTGGAAGCACAGATTCAGTTATGAATTGACCACTGGTTCTACTAGGGGCTTTAGACAGTCATTCAGTCTCTCTTTGTTCTGGTCTCTAAAATGCGATAATGCTACTTGGACATCATGGTGAAAATGTATTTGTAAATATGCTCTTATCCTTTCTAGAACTATTGCATTGGGGAATAGTTTTGAGCACGTGTACTGCCATTCTGAGGCCAACTAGATCAGTGCTTTGGCTGTAGCACAGCAGAAGGGAGAATGCAGCACCCCCAGCAGGGCTGGGGGGCCTCTGGGCTATGACATGTGCAAAGGGTTTCACAGCCAGCTGGAAAAGGATACCAAGGTGAGGCTTAGCATTTAGTGACAAACTAGGCGTGAGCCACAGAGCTAGAAAAGTAGTTATGCTCTTGCTTTCCTTTTTCCTTTAAACAATAGCTATTCATCTTTCCAAGGACTCTCTCTGGTATTTTCTGGAGAGCCCATACCAGCCTGTAGGTATTTCACATGCACCATGCTGTCCTGATTTCTGGTGGCCTAGATGAAGGTGGCTATTGGAAGCATGACTAACTCCAGTTGCCTCCCAGTGTCTGTGGGGCATGATGTGCGTCTCACTCCATCATGTGCTTGGATCATGGAAGCGATATGCACTGGGAGTGGGACTTCCTACATGACATGTACTCAGACAATTTCAGAGATGAGGAATTGCATTTTTTAATTTTTCCAACCAACTGAACATTTTTTTAATGGTTGCTTTTCTTCCTAAGAAGAAAAAACCCTTTCTTATAACATTAACAGACTAATAACTTAGATAACACAATTTATATGACATTAGAAAGCTTAGTGATCTGGTGAGGTCTAATTATGAAAAATAATAATGTGTACCCAGGGACTGAACTTGCAGAAGGTTTTCCAAATCTAGATCCATTTGCTAACTATAAAGATTCATCTACTGATTAAATTTTGGACTTAGCAATCTTCCGAGATAGGGCTTAACCTGTTTAACTAAATACTTAATGTTAATAAAAACCCCCACCCTCAGGCTTCAAGCATCACTGTGATCATTAAGGAATGACAATAATAATACCTGAGAAAAGGGGGAAAAGCTTTCCCTGTTTTCCTATGTATCAGAGATGAGAATCTCTGCAGCTGTCATCTCTGGAGCTCGAGTGAAAGGATCTAGAGGATATACTGGCAACAATTTCTCCAGGAATGGCTGCTAAGCAGCATATGTGGCTTAGTAGGGAAAAAAATACAGCATTTGGTACTTAACCTGACATCAGATCCCCTTGGGTGTTCACTTGCTTTGCTTACAAGACCTAGAGACTAATAACACAGGACATGTTTATGGACCAAGGCTTGAACCTTTCTCACAATCTAACTGCATTCCCCAGGAGCCAGCCCCTGCTCTTCTGCAAGCAGAGCCGACAGCCAACAGATACAGTAAGATAACACAGCATACTCATTTGCCATTTTATCACCACTATTAACCTAAAGAGGAAATTCATGTCTAAGGTTTTTTCCTTCCTCCTAAGACTTTTTTTTTTTTTTTTTTAATGCAAATCCTTCTTGTCATTCAGCAGCTTCTTACTGGAACTTCCTGATGCAAATACCTCTTCACATGCAGGGCTTTTTCTTCCACATCCCACTGTGACTCCTGCAGAGAGGAACTGTTCTAGGTAAACGAAATCATTGAAGCTTTACTTACTGTTTAACTAGTTTGAAATGAATCTGTTCTCTAGGCTTACATCTGCATTAAACTGCTAATAGGATTCATCTTCAATGTGGCAATCGAACACTTCATTCCTGTTCTGAACTGCTTTAATGGCCTGGACTGCTAACAGGAATCCTTCAACACAGAACAGCTATTTGATATTCTACCTACTGCTTCTCCAGCTACTTTGGGATTCTTGCTAGAGAGAGAGAGAAGAAAATTAGGCACCAAATAGATAGGCTTTCTAGGGCGTATTACAGGGCTTTAATCAGTTATCTTGCTATCAGAAAAGAAAACCTGCTATTAATTGGGATGTAATGACTGGCTAATGACTTTCTCATCTTCAACAAGTTTTCAGTTGCATTATCAAGCTAAAAGTTGGCCATCTAGCCTAGTGTAAGTTGCATTATTTGCAAGAAAGGCACTGGCTACCCCTTGAATTCCAGGAATACAATTAGGCAGGACAAAAAAGACCGCACAAAACTGTAGCTGAAAGCTACAAAGAACGAAGATAATAGGAGACATTTGCCTGTTAGACCAGTGCAGCTTTTCAATCAGTTGAATGCCATATTTGAATCCAGGATCTGCAGTTAGTCCCTACAGTTCCAAACTGGAAAAAAGGAAAAAAAGAAAAAGGCTTTATTTTTACTCACCATAAGAGACTTAAGTGGATTACAAGCATAATTCTGTGAACTGTTAAAATCCAGAGATTCATGGAAATTCCAGCACTTAGCATTCAGCTTATGTGCAGGAAACTACTTTTTTCCCCCTTACTGCTAGAATCTGCTTTGCTTTGCATGTGTTCTAGACCATCAGCCTTCTTGGGAACCTGATCAATGTGACCTTTTAGGTTTGTGCCATAGTTATGACCATGTCGATAAATTGTCTGACTTTCCACATTTTCTTTTAATTTATAAGTTGTTTTTTTTTATTTCTTGCCTGAAGTTTGATGATTTTTGGCATGTGTTATCTTCCCTCTATTTGTTGGACACTGNTTTTTTTTTTTTTTTTGGTCTACTTATAGTTCATAATTCACGTGTGAAAAGAACTACTGTTAAAATTTAACTTTCACCAGACAGCTGTCTAATATGTTTGACATCTGTGTTCTCTGAAGGATTGGCTAGTAAAACTGCAAGACATGGGCCAGGATTCCTCTCAGAGAACTGGTTTCAGACTTTTTGCTCATTTAATACTGCAAAGCTGTTTGGTTTATGGACTCTGAGATGGAGTCTCTGCTGTTGCATGCAACTGCTGGTACTGAAAATAAAATCCCAATAACAGAAGCGTTATTGATGATGATGAATGAACCACACACAGCTGAGTGGGCCTTTCATCTCCCAGCTGAGGTTTTGACAATGACAAAAATTAGTTTTGTAAGGAAAAGGTGTCTAAAATTGCACCCAGGAAGCGACTGAACTGGACTGTGCACAAGTTCCCAGAAGTGCCGTTCATATGTTTGGTTCTCGGGGCAAAGCTTTAAAACAGCTTGGCTGACAGCAGAGCAAGGGTTGCTGTACGTAGGCGAGAAAAGAGGCTAAAAAGTTACAAACGCCCATGCCCATCCTGCGCCCTTCAGGATTCTTTGGGTAATTGGGAAGAAACACGTTTCTGATGACATCCTCAGATGACGCTGACGCGTTTCAGCTCACTTAGGGGAGAATGTCTCACCAGTTCCCCACTCATAAAATACTTCAGGCCCCGGTCTCTGAGTGCGGCGTGTTCCCGGGCCGCTCCTGCCGGGACAGAGCGCTCGGTGGGGGCGGCAGCGGGGGCTGCCCGCTCTCCCCGCGTCGGGAGCGCGCTGCTCGGGCGCGGAGCGCGTCCTTGCCCTCCAGAGGGAGCGGCGGCGGCTCCTCGGGACCGCGAGGCCACCAGCGAGGAGGCCCTGCGGGACAGGCGGAACTGGGACTTGGAGGGGCCCGTGGTCACTGGTTTGTTTGTTTTGTAGGTGGAAAGCTCTTTGTGGTTACTTCGAGAAAGTGTTGAGCTTTATTCTTTCTCATTTCCATTTTTTTCTGCTTGCGGTTTCCTTCCAACTTCCAATTTGTACTCCCAAAATGAGAAATGGTTCAGTTGTTTCCTGATGTAAAACGCTGGTAGCAATTGCTGGTGTTTCATGACACTTGTTTGGAACAATCTTGTTAATACCAATGGGACCCCTAGCAAAATGGAGAGGCAAACTGACATCTCTGTGCATAAAATATGAATCCTCATTTCTGTTTGAGTTTACAGACTGCATCCAGTAAGAGAAAATTGCTAGAAAACATCAGTACTCAGGACTGAATTATGTGGAAGCATTGAATATGATTAAGGAACATGAGACTGTATGCGAGGAATCTCAGTGGGATAGTCTGAAGATCAAACAAGCAATAGTTACTGCTCTTAGACACATGAGCATTTAGCCCTTACTGGAAGATTTAACACCAGATCAATTGCATCAGTTAAGAACATTATCCTCTCCAGAGGTCGAAGAGTCCACATGAGCCTGTCATGAATACAAATAAAAATATTCTTAATTAATTCGTTGGGTGTTCTGAAGTTCACAGAAAGTAAGGATATCTTCTGAAGCAAGAGACATGAAAAAACAAACTCCTGATCTCAGGGTGATGAGATGAAGAAATAAATCTATAGAAGAAGACAGCGCTGACAAAAAAAATCAGGGAAGTTGTTCTGGAAAAGTCAACAGAAAAATTGCAACTTTAGTCATGAAAGTACAGTTGTAACACTGCCAGTAATAGCATCATTTGCAGGTACCACTAAAAAATGTGACAGTCAAACACCCAGCACCACCTCAGAAGTCAAGTTACTCCAGGTAACTCCCCAATCTCATTGAAAAGACAAAAGCTGTGAGTAAAGTTAAGGATAGAGTGTGTATGCTCTAGATGATTCTTCAGAATTTAAAAAAGAGATAAAACTCAAGAAACAGGTACAGTGATTGAAGATAGCATTGAATTTAGCTCTACAGATTCTGATACAAGTAAAAGCATTTCAAGAAAAGCAAAAATAAGCAGGGACAGCTGTAAGAAGAGACACAGAGTGATTTCAAAAGCAAAGCAACAAGATTTAGATGTTGAATTGAGAAGGATTCTGGAAAAAGGAAGTAAGCAGCCAAGTGTGAGGTCTGCTCAAGAAGAGTTGGATGAGGCAAGGGTTGTGACTAGACCAGACATTTCAAAAATATACGAGAAGAACTTCCAGCAGAGCAAATCTGAAGAGTCTACTTCCACCCCAGTGCTGCCTGTGAAAGTGGTTGCAAGGTCTATTGATGAAATAATTGCTTCCCTGCAGTCTGCTTCTCCATCTCCCTCAGACCAGATGATCAAAGAACTCCTGGAGAGTGTTCTTGGCCAGAAATACAACATAAAAATGGAAGTAGATGAACCAGAACAAGAGCAATATTTTTCTCTTGGGTAAATATTACTTTTATAAGAGTTGTATATTTTTTTTCCAGCTCCTACAATGTGTTACAACACAGAAGCCAGACAAAACAAATAGATAAAGATATTAATGTATCATAGAATATTCTTCACTCTTTCTTCTTCTAGTTTTTTTGATGTCCCTTAAAAATGAAAATGAGCCAATATCAAAATACATTAAAACATTAGCTCTTTTGGGATGTTATTTTTATTATACTGCTTATAGTTTAAAACATTTTTCTTTATTCTCCTTTCCCTTGTTAAGTTGACATATTCCAGTATGACAGCTGAAAAAGTGCATTTAATGCAATTGGACTATCATTGGCAGTATTGCTTCTTTTAGTTACTGTTTAGATTGTGAAGTCTCCTTAAGACAGTTTTTTTATTGCCATAGTTATGTAGATCATGTAAGCTGCTGTAAGAGAGTTCCTTCAATTAATTACAGCAGGTGGTATCAGTAATAATAGGCATCAGGTAGATGCTAGAGAAGACTTTCCTAGATTTTCACCAGAGGTTTGCCAATTTATTTGTTAAGTGAACTGTTGACTTAGTATCAGATGGCTTCTTGTCCTCTCTAAGCAAGGGTGATAGTTTGGTTTCAGTTCCAAGACAGCTAAAACATACAGTACCTTACATTCCCTTAATGTGAGACTGACTCTTTTTTGATTGAATACAGGAACT
Organism: Pachycephala philippinensis; assembly: GCA_013397055.1. NCBI lineage: Eukaryota > Metazoa > Chordata > Aves > Passeriformes > Pachycephala > Pachycephala philippinensis. Next base: position 419,948 of record VWZT01011464.1, on the reverse strand, counting down.
AGAAGAGAAAAAAGCCCACCTGAACTAAGTTAATATAAATGTGAAACTCCATGCAGCAGTAGTATGAAACTGCATTTCCAGTAGATTTATGTCCTCTGATTTGATTTTCTTCTGAGAGCTTTTTTGTGTGGTTGAGGCATTCACAGTGTCTGCACTTTCTGTATATTATACAATGTATATCAATTGGCATTGAAATCAGAGAAGACTTTTCTCAGTGAGGCAGCATTGGGATGATCCCTCTTCATTGCTTGACTTGTATTTCAGGGACACAATGATTTGGGACTGTTTGGTTGCAATTTATCAGTTGATTACAAAAATTCTTCAGGCAAATGTGAAGAGGGTTAAAGAAGTATTGGACCTGGAAAACTGTTGTTTAACTTACCAGAAATAATTAGTAGTGACTGGTAACGTGCAGAATTTTGTGGTTTTCTTACTTTTTTATAAATGTGTCTTATGATCTAGGTAAGATTTTCAAAATTTGGCCTCTGCCAAGTCTTGATATGCAAACTGATTTTTTGTTGTTTGCAGTGTGAGCTGCTGGGCTCTGAGCTTTGAAAATCTGATCTCTGGGATAAGAGAATATTTAATTCTTTATTTCTAATATTTGATCAATCAGGTTAAAAGTAAAATGAAAATTTGAACCTAGTGATGGCTTTCTGTTCCAGTTTTTTGGTTTTTAATGTTTTTTTTTAGGTACGGACATATGGACATTAGTGAGGATGAATGAGACCCTTCTTGCTGATTACCTTTTATTTTAATTCAAAGGCTTTTGCAGCAGGTGTCTTCTGAACTGAAGTGACCTTATAATTAGGTTGAAGACTTTAGCAACTCTTTATTTTTATTATGCATGGATTATTTACTTTTCACTAAGCTTTACAGTTTGCATTCTCTAATGAAGTAAGAAATGTATTGTTTTAAATGAAGAAAGAAAAAGATGGAATTGCTAAAATGAAAACGTATTCTCAGAATTAAATGTGTTTTTTCATTTCTTACACAAAAAAAGAGAAGAAAATTATGTTCTCTTTATTTTATTCTCAATCTTGCATTAATGACTGGTTAGCATTGACACCTTATGGGGTTGCTGAGGGGACTGAGTGCTGCTTTTCCCCCTGCATTGAAATAACATTACCTGGGAATAAAATGCCAGCTTGATGGGACGTCATTACTTAGCCCTGTGTCCTTTGAGGGAAATTGGTTATCAGTAATGCTTCCTACCGTATTTTCTATGGAAACATAGAATTTCTGTTATAAGAATAATGTAGCTTCCAATGCCTGGAGTAATTTTTTTGCCTTGAGGCTTATTGCTACCTCTGAAACATATTGAGACACTAAGTATATGTTTGGTTTAGTATCCATAGGAAGGTGTTTATATTTGTCTCAGAAATGCATTGTCTTGGTGAAGAACTTGCAGCTCCTCTTTAGCTGGTTACTCAGATAAGCTTGGGAGGGTGGTAAGTAAATGAACAACATTTTTATTCTCTATAAGTAACATCAAATTTGAATGCTTCTATTAAACAAGGACTATATAATCAACTGTACTAGAAGTATTAAAAATATACTTTAGTTTTTTTTAAAACATCTCTTGCTCTTTTCAACTAATCTCAATAATGAGGCTTAAGACTTTCTTTGTAATGCATTAATACTCTCCAAAGTGGTTTGATGAAGAATAATTATTGCTAAAATTCAAGAAGAGATAGATTTGTATTACCTTTATAAACAAATACAAACATGTATTTGCTTATAAAGTTAGGTATCTCACTTATTATTTGGTCTATATATTTTTTATACTTCAGCTGACATGACAATTATGTTACAGATATATTGATGTATAATAAAACAGTATTTTTAGGAGGCTTAATGAAAATATTTCTTCTTTTTATTTTTTTTCAGTGCTATCAGATGTATTGTACATGTCATGTAAATGAATGAAAAACTTCAATATATTTCACTTAGTTCTGTTCAAGTTGTGAAACCCCTAACTCTTCCTACTGGTTTTCTTATTTTTTGCTTACAGGTACCTTGTGGAATGCTTTTCTCACAGTCTTAGCATCTGTTAGAATGCACGTAAATCAAGACCATGATGCTTTTTATTGTAAGTTTGCAATACATTATAAATTCAGGAAGCACACGATATTGAGTGTGGTCAATATGGTTGATCGTGGCAAAGGCTGTGGCACTTTGTGCCATTTGCAGAAGGGAGCTGTTACTCCTCAGGGGTGGGCACTACCACTCCTGGACACCCACAGATTTTTTTTTCCAGAATAGTTAACTCATTTTACTTTTTTAAAAATAGATGTTTTATTTTCATAAAGTTGCACGAAACTACCTAGGGACAGACCTTGGGTAGATGGTTTACAGGTGTGGACTTCTGAAATCGATCTGCTTATTTTCTCAAGGTAACCAGTGCAGTTTGTTACATTTTATCAACAATCATCTTCTGGTTCCTTGTGATCATTAGGCCCACATAATTGTCTTAAAAATGCTACAGACTTCGTGGTGCAGGGAATATCTTTTGACCTTCGAGTCTAACAAAACTGGAGATTAATCCTCATTAGGTCAGTAAGCTGCTATTTTGATATGAAAACAAATCTATTCTAATCAGATAGATTGTAATCTCCCAGAGTTTCAAACTTTGTCAAAGGGGTGCTGGGTCATTACCCATGTTTGTGTATAAACTTGTATAAATTCACCATGTTAAACGTATTTGTATATTCACACATCTAGAATGACTTTGTTTTGCCATTTATCAGGATCTTTTCTGCACTTTTAAATTCAAAACAGAGAGAAAAATAATTTACTTTAATAGCATGTAACTACCAAATGAGGAATCAAAGAAATAGCAGATGAAAATATTTGAATCAGATATATTTAGAGGTAATTATTAAAAAACAAACAAAACCCAAATCCAAACAACAACAATAATAAATCCTTAGTTTTCTTTATGTAAGGGTTCATAAACTTCACAAAAGAGTCTTTTCAGCTACAAAGGGTACCACAAATATACCAAAAAAAGAAAATATTAAAATGGTTTATAGTGAATTATCAAGGTGCTGGGGTACCTAAATAATTTTCTACACCTGTGGGAGGAAGGCTATGTCTAATAAAGACTTTTTTTTAAAGGCAAAGTAGAAGTTTCCATCACTTCTTAGGTTAAAATATCAGTGCAGGAAACGTCTTCCTCAAGGATGGGCAGAACACTCAAGAACAGATTCCCACAGGAATTAAGAGTTGCCACAGTTCTTTTATCTCCCAAAGTTCATATCACACCTCTTTGGCCTTGTTTTTATTAATGCAAACACATGGCCCATAGTATGTATATTGACAGTACACATAATTTTATTAAAATAACACAATAGCATTGTGCCTGTGATTCAACCAGGGTGAATGGACAAAAGAGAAAACACCACACCCAACAAAGGAAAGCAATCACATACCATGTACAGGTGTCTAAAATGAAATTAAGATAATATTTGCTCATTTAATTCTGTTGGTTTTGACAGAGCAGGAAAATTAATATGTAAAATTTGCATATTATGCAATACTTTAGAAACGTAAGTTGATTCAGCCAGGTTGAGTGAAGGGCTTTGAGAAAATTTCTCTTTGATTCCATGAATTGGATAAATTGCATAGGGGAAAGAATCACAGTTGGCTGAGATGGACTGTAATAATTAATAGTCCTTGGTAATCCCCATGCTTGAAAACATGCGTGTATTGCAAAGAAGAGGAAGATTGGTTGGTATAGCTTGAGAAAATAATGCTGAATCTCTTTCTTTTAGTCCGAGTTGTTTCTCCACTCCTCTATTTTAATGCATTGTTCTCATGGTGATGAAAAAAATAAGTAATATGAATTGTTTTATCCTTAAGCTGTCTTGTCTATCAAAGGTAGATAAATTATCAAGGCTTTCGTTAAAAGCAAGGCATCAACATGTACAACATGTACATGCAAGGCCATAGCTTTTTATTGCTTTCTAGTTTACATTTTTGTGGTATTATATGCATCTATCACTTTTTGTTAGCCTACAGACTACATTTTTCCTTTTCATTTTCTAATACACAAGAAAAAATATTACAGTTCAGACCATGCTTCTTACGTGGTATTAAAGTATAATGCAAAAAAGCCTAGGCCTTAAAAAACAGTATTTTTAGATTGATGGGTGGACAATACACTCAGTGGAATAAAAATTCTACTGTGTAGAAGATTCTTATATTAGAAGCAAGTGGACATTTATAGTGTCAGTAAATTATGATGTGACAGACTGTTTCGAATACAAGTTCAACTGATAGCTTTACTTCATTCTTGCATTAGCTTGTGGCTTCTTTGCCCAGAAATATTTAATGTTTCGGTAGCAGTTTTAAAGAGCAGCTCTCTCAAACGAAATGTAGCTTAGATGTGATACTTATTTGTTCCTGCTGTCTTTAGCACTGGGCTCCTCAAGGCAGTGTGTGGCACAACGGGTAAAGTCCATGTGTGTGTGCTGACCAGGAGCTCAGAATGCACACTGTCCTTAAAACTACCGTCTGTGCTGGGAGTTGTTGCTGCATTTTAATTCTGCTTTTTTTTTTGTATCCATAAGGGGGAATTATTGGACCACTGCTTTGATGAGCAAGAATAGTATGTCTGTAAACTAAAAACAATTTTAAATTTTGTAGCTGCTTTCCTGCTAGTGGAGGAATTATAATTTTCGCCTCTGGAGAAAATGATTAACTGAGAATTGCACTCAGCCTGTAAACTTCACTAATATGAGCAGTTCCATGGAGGAGTCATTTAGAGTAAAGAGTTAAACATGTGTGTAAATGTTTGCAAAAGATGAGTCTAAGATCATTTGTCTCTGAATGCACTTGTTTCTTTCAAACTAATTTGTGTAATGAAGGCTCAAACTTTAATTTGCACATATATGTTCTTTTGATGCTGTTTAGTTCTGTAAGGTAGTAACATAATTTTATTTATTTTATTCTTGTTTGGCACTAGTTTTCTTCTCTTGCTTATACAATAGGCAACAATAGAACATGAGGAAATAAAAAACGGATCTCAAGTCCTGCCAAGTTTTCACCAAGCAAGCTTGGTAACATTCTGAATTATCTAGGAATGTTAAAATATAATAAGTTAATAGTGCTTCTATTTGCTTGTGAGTTGTTAAGATAGGTAGTTCATATTTTAAACTGATAAAACTGGAAAGGAAATTCAACACTCCTTGAAAACATTTTGGTACTTCATAAATCACAAGTATACTCTTTTTTTTCTCTCCTTCTTTTTTGTGTTTCTTGTTCTTTCCTTTTCGTAAGGGGTTTGATTTTCCAACTGCTGGATATAAAGAATTTTGCTTTTATTAAGTAGCATGCTGATTAGGGAAATGGAATCATAAGACATCCATCTATATTCATATGTATTAGTGCCCATCATTCTATGATTTTCATTCAAACTGTTCTCAAAATTCAAATATTTGAACTTAGATATGTTTGGGGAATTGCTTAATGTTTAGAGGCGTTACTGATTTATTTGCCTTAAAGGATCATGCATCCGTGGATATAAATTTCTGATATATGTTTCTTCTTACATTTAGCAGTTTTTCTTACCAGTGCAATCTGTGGAAGAAAGAGACCAGACATTCAATAAGAAATTTTGTAATTGTTATTATTTAGTGTTAATAATTGCAGGTCCTTTTCCTATTACTATGTTTATTTTTGGAAATCTAATTAGCTGAGGAAATATTGAGGAAATATTTGGCTTAAGATAAAATTGACATGATGTTCTAGATGTTTCATAGATTTTGAAAGAATAATTACATATAATAAATACTGTACTGAATTGCCTGTCAGGGAGGATAAAAATGTGTTTTAAAAATTTTTTACAGTCATCTTTTACACCAATTTTTTTTCTCTTTCCCTCAGAAGTTCCGAAAGAATCTCAAGCAGCAGAAAATAAATCTTGGCCTAAAGATGAGCTGTTAACATATAATAAGCAGGTGAAGCAGGCAAGCAGGTTTAGTACTATTGTGAGATGGTATTGTTTTTCCCATGCTTAAGGTTTTGATACTTTGTAGCATACAGAGGTCTGCACGCTGTTTCCTTACCACCTGCCCTTTAAAAAAAGGTTTTCTATAAAACAGGTCTTCATACTGGTCTTGCAGCTTAAGGTTAGAGGAAAAAACAAATTAAGGTTCATTCGGTCAGATGTTGGGTTAGGCTTTTCTTTATGAGATTGGAAAGAAGATTATACATGGAACACTGTATAAATAGAATCCTAATCTACATTTAACAAGTGGATGCCTTCCTAGAAAATAGTTTAATGCTCAATATCCTTTTAGTTTTCTGAAATTTCTCATTAAAAAACCTGTCATTAGTATATAAATTCTATAAAGTTTAGATTTTTCAGTAGAGGAGACATATCAAGTGTATACAGACAGTAGGACACATTTGTTGCCAAAATGGAATAATATCTTTTCTCATATGTTGTCAGTTTTTAGCATTCTACTATTCCAAGGCTATAACCAGATACTAAAGTAAAACCCTAACTCAACTAATTCTGCAGCTTTGATGTAAATGATTACTTTGCCTTAAAATTGTTATTTATGCTTATTGTAAAACAGATAACAGTATTTATTATGTTCACAATGATGTAATGAGAAGGACAATTAAGAAAGGGATATGTTTCTACCGGGCAGTGTTATGTGCAGAGGTCCTTTAGCCTAAACTTAAATAAATGAGATGAACAAGGTTGGAAAAGCTACATGGGAAGACAGATGCAGGTGTTGAGAAGAAAGAGATAAAAGATCAGAATGAAAAGAGGATGAGGCAGACACGTGGAATGCTTTTTGATGGCCCAGTATTTGTGAGTTTGTTGTTTCAAGGTCTAGTCATCATAAAGCAGAGGTCTAGTCAACATGAGAAACCTTCTGAATGTCTAAGGGCCTTGTTTCAGCTGCTTTTTTAGCTCCTTCCACTGATTGTAGTTTGGCCCTGATTGTGTCTCTTCAAGCTGAGCAGAAAAAGGCATAGACAGAGGTAGGCATGTGCCTAGAATTCCAGAGCATTACCAACCAACTTTCCTGGTCAGCTAGGATCCAAAGATGCACACAGTTTATTCTGAAGAGTAAAAGACAGGGGAGCTGTGGGAGTGATTCACAGGGAGGTGTCAGAAACTCCCCATCAGTCCTGTCACTGCATTCTGCCATGGACTACAGCGGACACGAAGTAGAGCCCTAAGTGGCCTGAGCAGTTTCAGTTGGCAGGCATTCTTCTACAGAGAAGGACTAATATTTCCCAGCAGTTTTTGTGGTAGCAAAATTACTCCTGTTGAATGGGTTAGAGTTCTGTTGAAGAAAATGTATGAAAATTAAATTATATTACTTTTAAAAAATTCCTAATATCCAATCTAAACCTCCCCTGGTGCAACTTGAGGCCATTTCCTTTTGTCTTAATGCTTGTTACTTGGGAGAAGAGACTGACCCCCACCTCTCTACAACCTCCTTTCAGGTAGTTGTAGAGAGTGATAAGGTCTCCTCTCAGCCCATGTACCCAGACTAATCAACTCCAGCTCCCTCAGCCACTCCTCACAAGACTTGTGCTCCAGATGGTTCGTGAGTTTTGCTGTTCTTCTCGGGGCGTGCTCCAGCACCTCAATGTCTTTCTTGCAGTGAGGGCCCCAGAACTGAACACAGGACTCGAGGTGCGGCCTCACTGCCCTGGTCCTGCTGGCCACACTGTTGCTGATACAGGCCAGGATGCCATTGGCCATCTTGGCCACCTGGGCACACCCTGGATTGTGTCCAGCCACTGTTGACCAGCCCCCCCAGGCCCTTTTCCTGGGCAGCTTTCCAGCCAGTCTTTCCCCAGCCTGTAGCACTGCCTGGGGTTGTTGTGACCCAAGGGCAGGACTGGTGACTGAAATCTAAGGCACTTCACCTGTCGCTATTGAACCTCATACAACTGATCTTGGCCCATTGATCCAGCCTGTCCAGATCTCTCTCTGGAACCTTCCTACCCTCAGGCAGATCACTCCTGACCAACTTGGTGTTGTCTGAGAACTTGCTGAAGGTGCCCTCCATCCCCTCATCCAGATCATCAATAAAGACATTTAACTGGACTGACACCAGTAGGACTGACACCAAAAGTGAGCCCAGGGGAGCAGCACTGGTGACAGGCCACCAGGCAAATGTAACTCCAGTCACCACCACTCTCTGGGCTTGGCTGTCAAGCCAGTTTTTATCCAGTGAACAATGCATCTGTCCAAACCATGAGCAGCCAGTTTCTCCTGGAGAATGCTGTGGGAAACGGTGTCAAAAACTTGTCCAAAGTCCAGGAACACAGCATCCACCACCTTTGCCTCACACCAAACAGGACCTATTGTCACAGGAGATTAGGTGAGTCAAACAGGACCTGCCTTTCACAAACCCGTGCTGGCTGAGCCTGATCCCCCTGCCACGTGATGGCATTTAAGATGATTTTCTCCATGGCCTTTCTGGGCACTGAGGCTGACAGGCCTGTTCTTCCCTGGATCCTTCTTCAGTCCCTTCTTGTAGATGAGCATCACATTTACTACCTTCCAATCAGTTGGGATCCCCCTGGTTAGCCAGGACTGCTGGTAAATGATTACAAGTGGCCTGGTGAACACTTCCAACAGTTTCCTCAGTACTTTTGGGTGGATCCCACCTGTCCCCATAAACTTGTGTGTTTCTAAGTGTTGTATCAGGTCACTGATGTCCTCCCCTTGGATTATGGGGGTTTTATTCTACTCCCAGTCCGCGCCTTTCAGATCAGGAGGCTTGGTATCTGGAGAGCATCTGGTCTTACTGTTAAAGACTGAGGCAAAGAAGGCATTAATAGCAATGTTTGTAGGTAGTTTGAAGAGTATACTCTGCAACATCGGTTATCTGTTGGTTGCTAACTTAAATATGCTAAATGATGTATAAACAGTATGCAGTACAATGTCACTGATGGTAACTTTTATAATATTAAAGAATATACTAAGATTACTTATTAATTCTAAATTATATAGTACTATTTGACAACAGAACGGTTTCCCAGTCATTTAACAGTACTGGGGTAGTGTGAGGATGTTTTTTAGACAGTATTTAATATTTTGGGCAGCTTGGCATTTTAGTAATGTAAGGGTGCTATTGTTGCAACAATGCTCGTCAGTGTGTGTTCACTGATCTTACAAGAGAAAGTAATTTGCAAGATTGCCACCTGAAAAAAATACATTTGGTTGTATTTAACACAAGTACTACATAATTCAAATCTATTATTCAACTTGAAAGTGCGTGTTTTCACTTTTACACACAGAAAAATTGATGGAGATAAATTTTTAGAAAAAGAAAGATAAATGGTTTTAAAAACTCACATATACTAGCTAAATGTTCTAATGCATCCTTAGCAGAACTATTTTTAAAGAAAATAATAGCAATGTACTATATATTAATATTTCTATAGAAGAATATTCATTTGCATGTTTTTGTGACATATGATTTTGAAATTATTTTGCTTTGCTTAGTGGGCTGCAGAGCCCATGTGATTTCAAGAAAAATGGAGTGATTGTGTACATGAACTTGCAAATTTGGTTATACATAAAGTGGTCAGATGAAAAAATGCTGCTATTTGCTTTAGTTACCATAATTTTTTGTTACACTTGCAACTGAATTACATAAAAAAAAAGTTGTGTGCTAGTTCACTGGTGTTTCCACGCAAAAAAAATTGAATTGAATATGTGATTATACAAATTTAAGAAGTCCATGTAACAGTAAGTGCGTTGGGTCATGTTCTCTGATTTTAGTTTTAAGGGAAATCCCCTCTGCTTAGTATATCCTTCATTACTCATTAGCAAGAGAGTGTTGAAGTCCCCCTCCATGATGTGTTTCACAAAACAGGTGAGATCACAGAACTCTGAATTATGATTTTAAAGTAACAGCTGCTGTAATTTTAGTTTTGGCTGTTTCAATTAGCTATATTGGTGTCTAAGACATCAAATATTGTTGGATATCTTCTATTTCTTTGGGTATCACTTGCATGGCTTTTTTTTTTTAATTATTTGAGTATCTAGACGTTTCAAAAGCTGGAAGTGACAACGAATCTAATCAAGTTACTTTTTTTCCTTTAAATTTGACAAGAGATCATGATGGAAACTTGCGTGACATTCAAAAGCAAAAATCATAGTCTTATATTTGATTCATTTTGTTGGTACATTTTCAGGTAGACATATGTATTACTTTAAAGGTTTTCTGTATTCTAGAGTTTTGTCAGCTTATTGTCTCTGTGTAAAATTTTGTTCAGTTTTCAGTTTCTCTGCTAAATGTTAAATATCTGACTTCGTTTGTATTTTTTTCATGTATGTGCTGACATAAACGGTGATGATTTCAAACATAAACTGACAATATATGAAGCAATTTTAATTTTGAATAAGACTTTTCAGAAAGCAGTGACTCATTTAGGTATTCTACAGTTCTCAGTATCTTTTACTTGGTGATCTATGTTCTTGTTTATGAAATATAAGCTTTCATAATTTTTTCCTGAAGCGATTTCTCCTAAGAACTTAAATACTGTTGAAGTTGTCAATAAACATAGACATTGTGCTCAGTTATGTTCTGGGATAAATAAAACTTGTGAATGGACAAAGAAGAGTAAAATTCAAGAGTTTCATGATTCATTTAACCAGACATGTGACTGAAATATAAATTAGAAAGACATTTTTCTTGAAATAATTGTGTTCTTTGGGTTTCTATAGATTAAGGCAGACAGCCTTCCCAGACTTGCAGAAGTAATTACCATGGTGTAGCAGGAAGAGCTGGGCCCAAAAGTGGACCTACTTTTCGTATTGAGATAGACTTTTTTTCAAAACAAAGCACTTTAAATTTCATTTTTCTCCACTGTGTTGTTCTGTTTCTGTCTTTTTATGCTATGATTATACTTCTTTATTTTCTTGAACCTGTTTTGTTTTTTTACATATACATGCTTTTAAGTGGAGTTCAGAAGAACCCTTTCTACTGATGGCACTACCAGTCTGTTTTAAAGATATTTCAGAGATTGCAGGAAACAGAACTCTGAAATGGTTGAGGTTGGACTAGGCTTCTGGAGATCATCACAACGTGGCAAAAGCAGCACAAGGGTATAAATTCTGAGGCTCAGTTTTGTGAAACATATGCAGACACTTTGGCAGCAGTGATGACTTCAGTAGTTCCTTTTCCTTGCTGTTTGCTTTTGCTCCTGGATTACAGTGAGCTGTCCTGGACAAAATTTCTGTTTGGGGATACTCTACAAAGAGATTTAGAGATCTAGATTAATTTCTGTCTTTACAACTTTTTTTTTTTTTATTATTATTTTTTCAACATGGATCAGTTATTTGATTTATTTTGCAATGCAAAAAAACAGTTTTTGGTGAAACTAAGCACAACTAATGAATAGGAATGAGCAGCTGTGGATGAAAGCAGTAGGAATTCCTTACATCTGTGTTCCTACTGGAGTTCTAATTAATAAATGCAACCTTGAAGAAACTTCCCTAAAAATATTATCCTTTCATACTCTTCTAAGTTTATTAGTTCTGCATACACTAATATTATTTTGATGTTCATTTGATTATTCGCTTTGTAATATACTGAAATACACCAATCTTATATGCTATTCAGAAAAAACAATTTAGGTAGGGCACGCTGGAAACTGTTTTATTACAGTTTTCTGCTTATTCCTCATACTGAATAGCTGTGGGCACTGCTGTGATATGTGTAGTGACAGCAGTTCTAAACTGCTGCAGTTTAATTTATTTGTATTTTTCTGATAGTCAGAGATGTTTGTGTGCCATTGTTCCTTGTACTACTCCAGAGTGGGTGTGAAAATATCCATATAACTTGGCAGTTGGTAATACTGTATTTAACTGCTGTTCATGAACATTTTAGCTCCATCCTTAGACGTGCTACATGTAGAAAGAAAAGCAATGTAAAAAATTAAACCAGATGAAGTCCAGAAAGAGCTACAAGAAGAACACGACTTGCAACAATCTTTGGCTCCTCAGGCTTCAAAAGTCAAGTAATTTTTAAAAATTATTTCATAATTACAAAAAAATTACTGAAAATATATGAAGTCATTGGTGCATAGCAATATTGCCAAGTTTGGAGAAGAAACAACGCCATCCTTCAAATTTGGATCTGAACACTTACAATTCCCGATCTAAATGATCAGATTTAATTTGGTATCTCTAGTTTAATTTTCTGCTTGTCTCCTTGAAATAGTTCTGATATGGTTTTTAAAACCCATAGGAGCCATCCAGTCCTGTTTTATGCAGATGAAACTTCTCTTGACTGCAGCAGAAACTGAAGTTGCTTATGTGGGGGTTGCATTTGTCCATACAATTCCAAGAATAATCTAATCAAAATAATTAAAAACAAACAATGGAAAATACCACAAATTTAATATAAGCAATGCCAGCTGTAAGTCATCATCTTTAAATAGAGAAGATGTATTAAAAATTCATTAACTTGAATTTGTATTACAGTCAGTGCTTGTCTGAAATTCAGGAGGTTTTACATGGAGAGCTGTAATTTAAGGACAACTGCTTATTACCTTGCTCTTGTCATAGGGTGTATCTGTCATTCTCTAGTAGGAGTGCGGATTACAAAAGAGGTGCAGACTGTGTCCTAATTTAACTGATCCTGTCCATCCCATGTCAAGCCAGACTCTTCAGTTTTACGGTCCCCACTGCTAATAAGATCTTTACAGATAGCTTTTTTTAGATGTACGATAGGTTACTTCTTCAGTTCTCTGTAAGAAAAGAGGAAAAGAAAAAGAACCTTCATTTATTAGATTTTGTTGTTCTTAGGGTCCTGAAAGGTCTATTGGATACAGAAGAGAGCCTTTTTATGGCAGGCCTTAAGTTTGTAAATGGATAATACTTTCAATTAAGTAGCTGAGAATAGTCATGGGAAAAGAATGCTTAAGTTTATGAAACAGTCAAATTGGCATTTAAGTGACCCTTTGCATGCCATTGCTTATCTGCATTGCTTAAAGATCATTTGGTTAGCAAGATTATATATTAAAACAAATAGTGTCAACAGACAATGAGTGTTTTACCTTCAATAAATACTTACTGTCAGATTATCAATGGTGTAGAAACTGCACAATTTTCTAAAAAACCTGTATTTAGTGCATTAAGTGAAGGTAATGTAGGCCACACACATAGTATTGTTTTTTCATGTCCCCTTTTCCAAAGAATGATAAATAGTCTGTTTTAGGAGAGTGTGTGCTGTAAAAACATTCACCTTTACCTGCAGCATGCCCCAAATATTTCAGTTTACATTGATAAAGCATTCGTTTAGTTCATTCAATGAAATGATAACTTCTACACAAGAGCAGCAATGGTAATGCAATTAAAATAGCATTCAGATTTGTTTTGGTTGTATTTATTTAAAGTAAATGGCAAAACTTAGAGAAAAAGTCCCTAGAAATTTTAAAATTATTTTGCCAGCCATTGTTTACAGAAATCATTTTAAATGTTGTAAGTTCAAAGTTAAATTGTTTGACATCTTTTAAAAAAAACTTTAGCTGTGTGGTAATTACATTGTAGAGAAAGTGAACTGTATTAGAACATCCTAAACTACTACAAACACTTATGAAGATTATATACTTGCTATTGAGTTAAAAAAGAAGTGTGAAATATTTCCTTCTAATTTTAAATTAATATGACTACTTATTAAAGCATTGATCTCTGATCTTACACGCCAGAACACTTACTTATTTCTATTCATTCTGCTAAACTGTTCAATTATTAAAAAAAAATTCCTTGGCATCATATGGCGTTGCTCTAAGCATGCCTTAAATCCTAATCAATCTTATGTATTATGTGATTGACTTGCTTTTCAAAGTGGATATTTCGTTTTTATGTTTAACTTTCACATTTTTTTCATAACAGTGATGCTATATTCATTCAGGCAAAAAAGCCATTGATTTCATTAGAGACTTTGGACTGTTAAATCTGTGAAACTGTCTTGTTGAAGCATGAGGTAACTAAGCACTTTTCTACATATTAAAGTTGTATGACTTGAAAAAATTATTTTGAGCAGTTTTGATTAAAATGAAGAGATTTATTGACACTCTTTCCTGTGGGGTGGTCATGTGCCTTTGTATACTTCAAGTAATAATTTTTTGATGGTAAGTCAAAGTTCTATTATATTACACTAATTTTCATGTAGTGTTTTTTATTTACATGTGTGACTTCTTTTTTGCTGTCTTTTTTTTTAATGTAAGGAAATACAATTTTTTTTGGTAACATTAATGTGTTGCACGATAAATCAATCTTGTGTTTTTCTTTACTTCGTTTTGTAATTGTTGCTGATTTCCTTCTTAAAATATCTGTTTAAAGCATAAGGCATAGGACTTTATAACAAAAAATCAAGTTGTTGAAAGTGTCGTTGCCTCAGGAGAACCACAGAAAAATAGTAAAACCTGAAAACTGTCCAGTGTAATTTCAAAATGGAATTTCAACCTTTTTAATTTGGGTTTTGCTCCTAAAATATGAAGGCGCTTATGAACTTGAATTAAAGTAGCATATTTGGGGAGCCATTTCTGATTTTTTTTTTTTTTACATCTCAGGCATTTTTCATATACCGCTCTTCACGTCGTAACTGTCTGCACATTAGACATTTATTAACTTTGTAGAGTCCATACAGTAGCCAGAGACTGTTTTTAGAATTTGATCCATGTCCTGTGGAAGTCAATAAACTTTTATCACCTTTAGTACAACTTAGATTGAAGAGTTAAATGGTAGAATTTTTTAGTTATTAACTTTTCAAAGATAGTCAAAGACCCCTTATTTCCTCTAAAATCAACAGCTGAATTGAAAAGCTGGAAAGAAGTTTGAATGATAGCATATCATAAAAATAATTCAAAGTTTTAAGGGTATTTATGAGGTACTCTGTCCTGAGAGAGAATTTAAAGATGTATGTATATTTAATGTTTTCACAGAACATTAATTCACATAGCCAATTAAAGCTGTAAATCTGTGTTACTTGGTTTAAATTTTCAGTGCAACAAAGGAAAGACCTTCTTGAGACAGGAAAATTTTGACTACTGCACTTATTTTTTGCTTTAGATTTATTACCAATGATTTAGCTTTTACCTGTTGTAAAAGTGTTTTAGTGTTTTACCTGTATGATCTCTACTTCTAGTAGAAATTACTGGTCACTTTATAGCAAGTTTTTATGTTTGCAGTTTATATAATCTGGTCTCATGTATGTCATGCTGTAGTATTTGATCAGCTAAGATACTTAAGAATCTAGAGAATAGATATTAAGATTCTTGATTTATTTATTTTTCTTTTTAGAGGTCAATATTATCAAGGCATTCATCATCTATGTACTGCTTTTCTTACTTTCATATTGCCTTCTTGTTTGCAACAGTCGTATCATGTTTTAGGCAGAAGAGGTCATATGTTATTTACAGCAGAGGACATGGACAATAAAGAGGAAGAACTTTAATTGAAGGAGCAAGTTGAAAGAAAAAGGTATGAACTTACTTACTTACATTTATTTCAGAGTTTCTATAATTTAATTACTTTTTTAATGTACAGGATTACATGTTGAAAAATAACTTCCATGGTGTTTCAGGAGTTTGTAGTTTTAAAGTGGCAAAGAAAAAGATTAGAAAAATTTCCCTATTTGGTAGATGTGTTTTAAAATAAGTAGAGGGAGGGTACTAAAAGACTTGTATCTTGCTTAGAATGTAAAATGTACTGTTTATTTT
The DNA here is from genome assembly GCA_013397055.1 of Pachycephala philippinensis. NCBI lineage: Eukaryota > Metazoa > Chordata > Aves > Passeriformes > Pachycephala > Pachycephala philippinensis. The sequence goes on along the minus strand of VWZT01011464.1, from coordinate 404,228 downwards.
TAAAAATAAATTGCATTTTGTAGACATGTAAGTTATATGCCACAATTTAGGTTATAAATATATTCTACGCGCATGAGAAGTCCCATGGAAATGAGAAGAAATACTAAACAAATACAGTAGGCTTTCTGTGAACGTAAAATTCTGCAGTAGTAAAAGGTTTAAAGTACACATGCACCAGCCCTTTATCACAGACAGACTTAGCTCAGTCCTGACTCTACAAACACTTAGGAACAAGCATAACTTTAACTAATTCAGTGTAGTTCTGTAGAGTTCACACATGCATGAAATGAAGCACATCCATAACTGGGACCTAGATAAACTTGGAGTCAAAAAATTAATCGCATAGATAATAGGTAGTCATGTGATAACTGCAGGATGTTTAATGAATGAGGAGGTGAGGTAGAACAAACTGCATCATGTTTAATTTTTCTGAGGCTGAGGTAGCATGTAAGAAGGGATCTGTCAAAAAATTCGTTCTACAAAAAGTAATGATGAAATGTAAATGAATTTTGGAACAACCCTACCCCATTTTATCAAGTTATTATATGACCAATTTTTATATTTGATGGTATTCCTAAATATTTTATAACTTTTTTTAATGTGTTCTGCCTTCAATAATGTGCATATGAACAAATATGAAGCATATTATTTTTTCATTGTTTATTACATTTTTCTTTTTTGTGTCTTTTTATTTGTATAGTAATACCGAAAAATTCAGAATTGAAGCCTTAATACTCTCAAGTTTTTCCTGATGGTTTTTGAGACTGGCAGTTTGCTACTTCTAGTTTCTGTGTATCACCAGCTCCAGAAATACCAAATTATTGCTTATAAAGTCTGTAGTGACTAAAGAATGGTAGAGTGGTAAATAAGGATAAGGCTTGGTCAGTTTTACAGGGCAATTTGTGTAGCTTGTTAACTTGGGTTCTCTTGAAAAACACACATTTTAGTGCAGCCAAATGCAAGGTCATAAGGATAAGAATAGGGAATTAGGGTCATACTTTGTAGGTGGGAAGATTGTATCCTGAAAAGCAGTAATTCTGAAAGGAGCTTTACAGTCTTGAAAGATAAGCAAGAGAAGATGTCTCTGTAATACTCTCTGAACTTTAAATTAAACGTTTACCTTAAAATAAAGGAGGTGAGACATTACCAATAATATAGAAAAGAAGTTTTGGGATTAGAATTATCATACAGAGCTTTTCTGCTCCAGATAAGTGCTCTAATAACCGAAATAGTCGTGTCAGCACTTGTTCTCCCTCTTGGCTGCATGACTTTTGCATTCTTTTCTGCTCAACAACACAACTTCCTGTACCCAGAATGGTCAAATAATCCAGTGGTAGGTGAGTTTTGAATCCTCACAAAAGCAATGAATTCTCTTATCCTGACTCTATGCTTCAGTAATGTATTATCATACAGAGGTGGAAACCACATCTCTGCCCTTTTTCCTCTTATAAAAGAAAAAAAATCACCTTGCTCTTTCTTGAAAGAATGGATGCATCCACCCTTAGAAGAGGGCGCCGTGTTCTGGATTTGAAATGGAGGGAAATATTTGCTGGCAACCCCTGAAAAATATAATTTCTAGAGAGGGGCAGCTGATTTCTTTTTGGCTAAATCTGTGGTTCTTCTTCCGAATGAATCTTTTCAGGAATGTTGTGCACTTAACGCACTTAACAGAGTGTTCAAATAATGTTCCTGGGGAGCAAGCAGAAGTGTCAGTTCCTGTGTGCGTTCTCTCTTTTTCTTGACTACCTGTTCCGTATTAAGACTTAAAAGATCATTATGTAGGTTTTACACATGAAGGAGAGCCAGAGTTGGGGTAAATATGTTATCTGTATGGTATACTTTCTGGTGCAAGAGGGTTTGCTAAATGAAAACATAACAGATCCAGTTGTTGAGGTTTCAGTCTAGGCAAATTGAGAGTAGCTATGATATTTCAATGTGCAGCAATGAAAGTAGCAGATTCTGAAATGATCCATTATTTACAGCCTTCATATCAAGACTAGATTTCTCTCTGAGGTATAACATGAGCATTGCCCAGCCAATTTTGAGCTTGGTGCATGAATACTGATGAAATTTTATTATCTGTATTATTTGGAAGGTCAGGTTTGCTAATAATGGTGCTTCTCTCTGCCTTTAAAATATGAATCCACAAATTGCTTTATCAAAGTTTTTAGTAATTGAATTCTTCTGATGTAGTCAAGATTATCCTAAGCATCAAGGATGGCGTTATTTCAGGGTACAGGATTAGGCCCTGATGTTTCCCTTTGGTTTTTGTGAGCTTCTGCTTTTGTCAGCAATTTGGGTAGTATATGAATATAATTCATGGCCTTTGTTAGAGTGTTTGCTTTTGATTCAGAAGCATTTTCTGTGTGTTGGACAGATATATTCAGAGAATATTAGAGGACTCAATGAGAATAAGGACACAGATCAGCATTGTAAACTGGGGTCTCAGCATACCAGTAACCCAGTCACTAACTATTTTTCAGAACTTGGTGGGAGAGGAATTAAGGAAATTCTTGTCAGAATAAATCAATGGCTTTTGTGAGCATTTCTCAGGTATGAGAGGCAATATAAGGGTAGGCAAACAGGTGTTCAGAAAGGAACCCCCCAAACTTAGGAATTCACTGATGGAGTTAGAAGTCACAAACATAGAAGTTATCATTTTACTGTTCTAGTGATGACGAAAAACCTGTGAATGTTTTGAAAGCAGAGGAGCATCTTTTATTTGAATAGGTTTGGGTTTTTTTCCCTGTTACTTCAAAGAATGAGATAACGTTCCAAGGAAGCAACTATGATCTTTGTGGTAGCACTTTGAATGACTGTGAACACAGCAAGGTGATGTTTGTCTAAGCTAAAGAAACTGATGCTGCAGCAAGCAAGATATGAAATTAGATACCAGACCAATAGATTTGTAGAGAGATTAGAAAGAGTTTGATTTTAGAATGTTGTGAATGATACCTGCGATCTGAGTCTGTGCTAGCCATAGTGAACGAAGAAAGAAAGTAGTGGGGACATCATGAAGGTTGAAAAGGCAATGGCTCATCAGATTCTTGTCTGCCAGCCTTGCTGAGCTAAAACTGGCAGCTTCACATCCCTAAGAGAAAGATCATCTGACATTTTTGTCACAGAACAGTGGTTAATCATAACATGATTGATTACCGTGGAGACGGAACCTGTAGATGGTCTTTGACTAGACATTACTAGACATTGAATAGAGGAAGAAGAGAAGAGAGTGAAAGACAGAACTGCTTAAAATAAGCAGGAAGTTGAAGGAGTTAGATGGGAGTAGAACTAGAAGAGATGAATTGTAGAATCTATGGGAGGATGAGACTTGAAGATGAGAATGGTTTGATTTTTCAAGTAGTCAACAAGTTGAGGAAATGGAGGTGAGTCTAAAATTTATAAATTAGTAGAAATTCTGGGGAAGGAAGTTTTACTTTGAGAGCTACATTCCCCGGAAAGGAAGAGAACTGAAGTTTGAAAAGAAGCCTGTACTAATATTCTTTGCTGAATTCGTTTAATCCTTGAAATTTAGAGAACTAAATTCTTTGGAGCACTGCCATCTAGTGGCACCTGTTACAATCACCTGTTCTCTTTTTAGATACTGGTTTGTGAAGGGCAAAGGGATCATTTACCTGACACTAATTTAGGTCCGTTAAGCCGTTCACATTTCAAAAATGACCAATTCCCTGCAATTAGCTAATTTCACAAATGCAAAGGATCTATGTGGGGAAATGCATGGTTTCTGTGTAGTAGATAGTAAAATTCAAATGACTTTGTTAATAGTTCAGACAGCAACAGAACTATTTTTTTTCTCTAATTTTGAGTTCTTCTGTGAAAGAATCTTGTTTGACTGTAACAAAGTCCAAAGACACCTACAGCTGTAGGATTTTATGGTAAGTCAGATCAAGAAAGCAATAATTTTCTTGCTGTAAAGTCTTGTCTTCCCTATGAAAAATATCCACAGGCTTAAAAATACATATAACTTTTCATTCACACCTGCAAAAAAAACCGCCTTGAAGAGCAGGATGTATCAATTTATCAAGACTTAAACTTCCCAAGGTCAGCTACAACTCTCTCCTGAGATTGACTGTATTAAGTTTAATTCGTCAGGTAGCAAAGGTGCTTTGTTTTTGCACTCCTGTTTAATCTTGGCATGCTCTGCAGGCATCAGTTATCTGAGAGTTAAATAGCTATTTTTTTTAGCCATGAAAACCAGTATTAAGCTAAATATATTTTTAATATGGATTGTCAAACCTGTTCCTCGCAGATATCCTACAAAAATTTTAACGGGATTTGTAGCTTCATGTTATGTTTGTTAAGATTCGTTCATATAGGAATGCCTGCATCTCCCTGAGATATTCTGATTTTACACTTTTTTACCACCAGATGGAAACAATATTATTAGATCAGTATTATTATTACTTGGAATTTTTCCTCCATATTTTTCCCTCTTCCAGAAATGAAAAGTCTGATTGTTGTTTTATATTAACTCCTCTATGATTATTTAGTATAAACTCCTTGAATTGAAAACTATTTGTGACAAATGTGCCCTAAAAGAAGGCTAGCTCTTTTTACATTGTTGCCTCAAAAATCACTTTTGACCACCAAATGATAAGGAATATTTTGATTGTTTTATACCTTTTTGTATTTTGTATAGCTTTACTTGACATTCCTTTTGTGCAGACACGCACCTTGAAGAGTCAGAACAACCTGTGGTGGGCTGACCCTGGCTGGATTCCAGGTGTCCGCAAAAGCTGCTTGATCATTTTCCTTCTCAGCTGGGCAGGGGAGAGAAAATACAATGAGAGGCTCGTGGGTTGAGATAAAAACAGGAAGAGATCATTCCATTTACCATCATGGGCAAACCAGAACTGAGGTGGGGATATAGAAGTTTAACTTATTACCAATCGAATCAGAATAGGAAAATAAGAAATAAACCCAAATCTTAAAAACACCTTCTCCCCAGCCCTCCCTCCTTTTGGGTTTAATTTTACTCTGCAATTTTCTGTTTCTTCTACCCCAGTGACACAGAGGGATGTGTAGCAGGGATTGAGGTCAGTTCATTACATGTTTTCTCTGCTGCTCCCTCCTAAGGGGAAAGACTCCTCACATTCTACCCCTGCTCTAGCATGGTGTCCCTCCCATGGGAGACAGTCCTCCATGAACTTCTCCAAAGGGAGTCCATCCCACAGGCTACTTTGTGCACTGCTCCAGCATGGGTCCCTCATTGGGTCACAAATCCTCCCAGCAAACCTGCTCCAGTGTGGGCTCTTCTCTCCACAGGTCCCCAGTTCTGCCAGGATCCTGGTACAGTGTGGGCCTTCCACAGGATCACAGCCGCCTTTGGGCATCCACCTGCTCCAGTGTGGGGCTCCTGCTCCAGATAGGTCACTGCTACTCCATGATCCTCCATGGCCTGCAGGGGCACATCCTGTCTCACCATGGGCTGCACCACAGGCTGCAGGGAATCTCTGCTCTGGTGCCTGGAGCACCTCCTGCCCCTCCTTCTTCACTGACCTTGGTGTCTGCAGTTTCTGCAGCTGTTTTTGTCACATATTCTCACTCCTCTCTTCTCTGCCTTCAGTTGCTTCTGCTCAATTTTTCCTTCCATCTTCTTAAATATGTTATCCCAGAGATTATCCTACCATTGCTGATGGGGTGGCCTCAGCCAGTGATGGGTCCATCTTTTATCAGGCTGGCATTGGCTCTGTCTGACGTGGAAAAAGCTTCTGGCAGCTTCTCACAGAAGTCACAGTGTAGCTGCTCTGCTACCAAATCCTTGCCAATAAAACCCAATAAAACACTGAATACTTAGATATAAAGAAAAACTAGGAAGGCCAAGAGCTTGTCAGAAGTTAGGATTTCAGTTCTTGTTTCTCTTTTCCTTAAGCAATAGGTAAAAACTTCCATTTGAAGGAAGGAACTGTCCAGAAAGATTTAAGAAACTAGTCCCAGACATGCAATTTTTTTCTTTGTAAGAACTACAACTTATGGGTTAGTACTACATTTTAAGACTTCCTTTTTAATGCCCAAATGTACTTCAGAAGGCATTTTGTTTGTTAAATCAAATGGCTGGTTCTCAATTATGTTCCCTCTGCCACTTAATACTCTGATCATTTAAATAGGTCTTTAAATGGAAATACATTGCAATTAGCAGAAATGAGAATATATAAATTTTCTAAGATATACCTCTGGCAGTGAAATTGCAACTAACAGAAGTACAACTTCTTTTACATTCCATGAATGCACAAAAAAAACTTCATTATTAATTTAGTGTTTGCAGAAAAACTACCCCGAACCTGACTACCGCCAGTAGATGTCAGTGTTGGCATATTGCAGTGTGTTGAGAAAAGTCAAGTGTGCCGTTTAACATGCATTTTAATTTGCATACATGTATGGGTATCTGAATATATGAAACGGACTTTTTTCTTGTTCTGATAAATTGTTGATGTTTCAGTTTTTACTAGGTAGTTCTTACTCTAAATTAAGGACCTTTCAGTTTCCCATACTCTGCCAGAGTGTAATTAAAAATTAGTCAAAAGTATTCAATGCTTCATTTATTTTTTAGTTTATTTTAATGATTAGTAACAAGTGTTTCCCCCTGCATATTTCAAGAAGTGGACATGAAATTGCATTTTCATGTCTTTAACAAAGATGTGTTATGCCTGGTATTAAAGTGCAAGTTAGTGAACTGGAAATCACAAAAAGACTGAGAAGAAATACATTTGTTATTGCAAATAATACTTGCTTAATAATTAATAACAATTAAATACCAGAGGATAACAATTATTTTTTTAATTTTTTATTTCATCAGGCAATCCAGGAGCGGGGCACAAAGTACAAGGGTGCATAATTCAATTCAGATATTGGCTATGTTTCCATAGAGTATATGTGTGCTTCTAAACATTATACAGAGTCCTCCTGTCTTTTCTCCTGGTTTCTGAATATCCCTCAATTAATTTTTTTGTAAATGTCAGCACCAGTGGCAGATATTTTTTATTTTAAAATGTAACTTTCCTACAATGACTAGGGTTATTTAATTCAAATTTCTTGGGACAATTTTTAGGGAAGATTGATTTTAGCCCTTTATAAGCTTCAAATAACTTTGAATTAATTTTTCAGATCCCTTTGTTTTGACACATATCCTGAGATATGCAGATCTTTTTTCCCATTAAATAATAAAATTTTTTCAGCAGTGTAGTCCGCATGTCACTCTTTTTTTTCTCCCTTTACAACTTTATATAAAATAAAATCCAGTCCATTAAAACTAAGGGAATGTGATATATAAATCTTATTTCAAATGAACATCTAAATAAATTAAGTTTCCTTTTTTTAACAGACAAATTTGATTAAAAGATCAGTCTCAGCTCTGGAGATGAATGATTTCAAAGATGAAACTATGTTAAATATGTCAGCTAATTTCAAAACCAGCATGAAAGAATTGAAGGTTATGAAGAAATGGATAGCTGAGCCAGAGGCTGAGGCAGAGATCAGGACAAGCTCCCCTACCAAGGATCTACTGAATCAAGCATCTGCCGTGATTATCCTTGGACAACACAGGCAGATGTAACAGTAGAAAAAGCACCTACTTTGACTGGACAAGAGGATGGTGAGAATGGCATTGTTCTTGTGAAATTACCTCAAAAGGCTGGGATTAAATACACTGTTTTCCAAAGAAGAAAGATAATGAAGAAATCAAAGCAAATAATAAACCCTAGAAATTTAGAAGCGGTGGTTAAGAAATTAAATCAAGCCCCAAAGATGCTTAAAACATGTTTTTTAATTAATGTGTATTGCGTTTTTAAAGAATATGTTTTTATTTCTAATTGTATTACCTAATTACAGGTAATTTTATATTTTTTAATATTAAATATTTCTCTGAAATTAGGCAATAAAAGTTTAGTTCTCTAGGAATGATACATTTTTTAATGCAGAGAAAAAATACATACTACTCAGTTATCTTTAGGACATTTAGTATGTACTGCAATTTAAATGGAAATAGCATTGCCTCATGAGATGACACAAAAAATTTTATATAAGTATAAATGCATTGTTAAAATTGTCACCTTTTTTTCCTCTAAAAGATGAGGGGGAAAGAATGCTCCTGCTAGTTTTTTGGTATTACTTAAATACTTCTGTTCTAAGTGTGGCCTGCAAAAATTCCCTAAATGTTGTCTGTTTGTGTGTATAGTTATATGTGTATGCATTGTATGTGTTACTCTGATGCTCAGGCCTGGTTCTTCAGGCCAGTTTTCCATCCAGCTTTTCATTTTTTCTGCTTTTAGGCACCTTTCAGCAGATTTATTCTTACGAAGATCAAAGATACTTAAATGGTAAGGTATTCTGGTATGGTGAATTGTGACTAAGAGAGGAGACCTTTTCCCAACGTCTTGTTTTAGACAGGAGTGCTGTATGTTCCTTGCTGTCTAAAGCTTTCATATAAGCTTTGCTAAACCAAGGGGATTTCATCTCCGGACTATTTTACATGTCATTCCTGCATGGCCCTGCTGTGTTTTCTATTTAATTTTCCATTTTTTTTCCTAGTGGGATTCTTGTGTATAAAATATTATAAATATTATGTGCATAGTATTCTAAATATATATATATATCTATAAAATATTTTCTCTCTATTCCCTTCTGGTATCCCTTCTGTATTAGAAAGATTAATATTGTTTGTGTCGAAGATTGTTTCTGTTACAGACTTTTGTTTCTTTCACTTTGGCATCTCAAAGCAGATATTGATATTCAACACATCTGAAGGTTCTCATGTTGGATTTTTTCCAGATTAACCTTTTGGAAATATCCTTGTAAATTCAAGAGCTTTTTTTTCACCTCTGGGTGGTGCTGCTTCTGCTTATATTCTCATGGCCTCTTCATAGTATCACTGGGATTTATCTTTGATATATTCATCTGTCTAAGATTTATCACCATTTATCCAAGTTGGAAATTGTCCACTCTGGAATACTATCCTGTCTTAGGTTTAGCATTGTCCTTGTAAACCTAAGTTAAAACCTTTGGAGGAAATAAGCAGGCAACTGAGAGTAAGTGCTGAATGTTCAGGGGACATGAATCAGGAATCAAAAAATTCTGCTTACTTGCATCTTCCGTAATGGTTTTTGATAAATGGCTGATCAGTTAAAATATTATCATTAACAAGAAAACTAACAATAGATTTTTGAATGTTTGTTGATCGGCAGATTGCAATTGGATATTGTTAATATGTCTGAGAACTTTTAGTTAATTTTAATATATTTTTCCTCATGTCTGTGTCTCTAGGAAGGCTTCCTGTTCATGATAAATTCAATATCAAGGTGTTTTCAGCAAACATTATCTGAGCCCTAGAACTGCTTGTTTGTTAGTTTTTGAAAAGTCTGCAGAGGGGATGGAATTCTAAAATAAACTTTTGCTCGCATGTGGGTCAGCAGAATATGAAGCTGCTGGTTTGGTGAAACTTTTCCTCCTAGTGGGACTACTTCTGAGGAGAAGGGTACTGAGTTACTAGAAGGAACTGAGATCATGGACTTTCAAGAAGCAAATATAAAAGTATAACCGGTTGATTCAATGCAGCCTGTTCTTCAAAGTGCAACGGTTGGTAGTGGAAATTTAGAAAAAGAGCTGAGAAGACTGGCTGAGCTAACAGAAAAGGAAGAGCATCCCTCAGTTTTTCACTACTTCAGGCATGGAGCAATACAAAGAAAGTTAGCAAGTTAAGGTCAGCTTTGAATGACTTGGAAGAAATTTAATGCCAAGTTTTACTTCTATCAAACAGTATTTTTTTTTTTTTTTAATTAAGAATCTGAGTTCTTCAACAGGTGAAGAATGAGAAGTAGGAGAGCTGATAAAGAGCTGAATGCTTCTACCTTTTACCTTTGTATGACAGCATGATCCAAGCCTCTTCCCAGGAGAACGAAGATGCTCTTAATAAACTGTCTTTATTTACCCTAGTGGTCTCCAAGCACAATAATATTTCTCTGGAGACCCTTGCTGAGGATAAAACACCTCTAAATGGAGTTGGAGGTAGGATAAACAGAAAGAACAGAAAGTTTTTCATTTCAAGTTTTGCTGCTGGCAAAGTGGAAACATATATTTTCATTTTCTTCAAAAGCATAGCAAGCAAGTGAATTGAAAAGTCATGTATTTCCTGTTTATAATTACATTATTATTTGATGTTGCAATTTTATACAATAATGCTATTGTTTTTCTATGTATGTTTTTCAACACTTTTAAATTTCCTTTCAAGTGCTACAAACCTGCCATTACTTCTGCCCAAACCCTGCACAACAAGAAAAAAATAACCAAAATACAATAAAAGCATTGCTGAAAAAACAGAAGTGAAAATATTATTTTTAAAGTCTATAATCTGAATGTGGAAGCTGTAAAAGCTTTCAAATGAATTATTTAAGCAATGGTTTAGTTGTCTGTGTTTGTGAAACCTGGGTAGGGAAGTCTTGTGTTGTACTTCCCTATGGTATTTTCATTAACATCTATATGACACATAGCAAGGGATAACCAGCTTGGGACCCCAAGGTACTTCACCCTGTATATGATGTCACACAGTTAAAGGTTAAACAACATCTCAGCTCTTAAACCAGCATTTGGTGTTTGGAGGAGCAGTCCTCAGCAGCTGCTTTGGAGTTCGTGACCCTTGTACTGGAGTGCTTGATAGTGCAAGATTGAACTGGATTTTTTATGTTGCTAGTGCTCTTTTGCTCTTTTAAATAATGCAAATAACATTTCTTATGCTAAAATGCAGCACTCTGTTCACTGGAATACTTGGAAATGTGCAGAGAAATGAAACAGTGAAGTACAAAGCAAGCTTGGCTTCACATTTTGGTTTCTGGATTCCTTTCACCCAACTGTTCCAAGCCACAGTAAATTCTGAGGAGGTTCCCAGTGTGTCCTGCAGTCAGATCCAGCCTTCAGATTTTACTCTATTTTCCTGAGTATGCCTTTGCCAACATGCATATTGTCTTAGGGTGAAATTTTCACTCATGACACCATTTCTGTTAAGGCTTCTCTTAGGGCAAAAACTTTTATTTTTCATGAGAATATTTTATCCAGCTGCAGTATGCAACACTTACCTATAGCCTTCCAGACTTCACAAATTATCTGACCAGAGAACTGATTATATTCATAGAAACTCAGTTATTATCTTGTGTCTATTTTATTCACTCCAAACTTTAGAAACTGAATGTCAGGGCTCTGAAAGGCTAAAACTTCCACACCCTGGCAAAGTGGGTCGTTGACCAACGGGCCAATATCAACTGTCAAAATTACTTGCCATTGCTATTGCATATTTTACTGAAAACACTGTTGACTTTTCTCTTTAAGAGACATGAACACAATTCCTATGCAGTTTATGAATCCTAGAGACAGGTTGTCGACCAAAATTTCAGAATTACTGATGCAGCAGGACAGTCTCAGATTAGCATGTCTCCATATTTATTTTCATAGGGCTGTTAAGTCTGTGTTACATGCATAATGAACATATGTGAAATATCAATATTTGTCAAGAGAATTTTGTTAGGGAATGTTAAATACTTTCTACAGGAATCGTAACAGAGTAGTTTGAAAAGCTTATTGCTTTTTTTGCAAAGACAAGTTAATTATTTCTTACTTTCAAATGGAGGAATTCTGACTTCTAGAAACAAATAACTACTTTAAAGAAGTTGTAAACCATGGTAATATCCCAGTGGATTAATATTTTGTGCTGAATATTCTGGTATCTTGAAGTCTGATTCTTGTGTAAACTTTGGTAAAATTTTTCAGATTTTTAGGTTAAGTAAAATTTTGTTGGTCAAGGCATTTTCTTAAAAATGCTAATAATACCTTCAATGCTAAAATTTTCTCATTTCCTGTGTACTATTGTTAGCACATTTGAGAAGTTCCTTCTGCAATATAAGTAAGTTATTTACTTTTTTTTTTAATAGCCTGTAAGCTTATAACCACTGCTGTTTAATGCTTACTGGCATAAACATTTGATTTACCTCTTTTGAAACAGAATTTTTGCTGCTTTGGGTAACCTGAATTTTATAAATAAATAGAGCAGAAATAAAGCTGGTAAGCATCACTGAGGTGTAAGTTAAGTTTTCAAAGTTTTTTTTTCTCTAGTTGCCTTTGCCTAATTCACGAATGTTTTTGTATGTATTTAACTTTACATTAGTTCTTTTATCCATTATAAAGCAGACCTGGATTGTCAAAGTCTTGGGACAGAAGTTTATTTCTAAGACAGAAATAAAGTACTTCAGTGAGTTTAAAAAATAACCAAAAAAATTTATATATATATATACACACACACACATATATATACACATATGTATAACTATATATATAAAGGAGGAGTGAAGCTGATAGCTGTCCCATAATGGAGACAATGTGCTATTATGCTTCAGTCAACCCTGCTCTGCCATGCCCTTTAAACTGGGAAGGAGGAACTTAAAGGGGAAGAGAGCACCTGGCTGACAGAGCAGGTCCTGCAGGTCAGGGCAGTGATTCAGGCTGAGATGCTGCAGCTCCAATGCTTTGTCCAGTTTTGGAACCACTGGTATGAGAGAGACCAGCTGGAAAGAGTCCGCTGGAAAGCCAACAGATGGTCAGGAGTCTAAGCTGTATAAAACAAGGCTGAGGGACATGAGTTAGCCTGGAGAAGGTAGGGCTAAGGGGGAAATCTGTTCTCAGCTGCACAGTGGGTGGCAGCAAGGAAGGGAGTCAGTCTTTTGAGAGGTGCTCAAAGCAGGATGCAGTAGTCACAGGTTGTAACCAAGGAAATTTAAAAGAAAAGTGAACTTGGAGACACTCCCAGCCCCTGCACCCCTTCCCCCGCCTGGTATTGTTATAATAATGTAGTAATTTTGTGTAGCTTTAGTAAATGTGAACCGTATTTGGATGTATCTGGTAAGTATCTTGGAGAACAGATATATTTTCAAATAAAATATGTTTGAAAAAGTCAGTGCTATGGAAATAAATAACTAACTTCTGTTACTCCTGCTGGCTAATTCAGTACATTACAGAATGTCTACAAATTAGCAGCTACTAATGAGCTTTCATCACTACTTTTTAATTTCATTTCAAAGCTAGTGGAAATGAAAATAGAAATTAAAGGAAAATGGAACAAAAAAGAAAACCTGAGAATAGAAGAATATATTGGTTTTATGCTTTTTCAAGACTTTTAGTCATTAGGAATAATGAGTGAGGAATAACGTCATGTACTACTGCATTTTTTTTCGTTAGAGTGTTTCCAGTATAACCCAAAAAGAAGATGCTCTTATGAAACATAGAGTATGTTTCTTTTGCTGTTAAGTTCTTACTACAGCTATTCAAGATTTCAGTGCTGTGATCAAGGAAGACCCCAGCAATGATCAGGTGGGACAAAAGTATTTGAATTTTATGTGGATTATTAAAATAATACTAATATATAGAAGACTGAATATGCATTAAACAATAACAAAGCAATTGCATTTCCAAAGAGGTGTGTAATAGAAATAGAGTAAGGCTTCTAGGCTATGGTATTCATTGGGGAATCTTTCTATTACTTAAATGACCTTGGATTAGTCCCTAGACCTTAATTTAACTAAGCATAGAACCATGTGCTCAGATCCCACTGGAATAAAGCAAATATAGAGTCGGTTAGACTTAAGCATGTGCATATTGCTTTGCTCTAAAGAGATGGATTTATATAGATGCTCAAAGTGAAGGATGCCCTTAAGGATTACATAGTTCTATGACTAATTTTCATTGGTTGCCTAGACACTTCTAATTTTAGCATTATGCTGAATTAATGTTTTCCATTAAAAATTTCAATGATGAGTGAGAAGCATCTTTATTTTTGAATTATAAAGATCATTTAGAAGTTTGACTTACAAAGACAGAAAAAAGTTTATATAAGTCGTAAAAAAGTATATATTTCCCTACTATAAAACATGTCTTCTTTTTAATATGGTTCCTACAAAGATTTACCTTCTTTCTATATTCTGGATTAATGAAAATAGATGTAAAACAGAAATAAAAGCAGATACTCAATATCATGAATTTATGTATCTGCTTGCTCTGTCCATGGGATGCCAATGTCTGAGCAGCCATTATCACCAAGGGCCCTAATCAATACAGTTAGTAAACTCTAGGTAGATTGAATAAGGGCTTTTCTATAACACTATATTGTGTTTGCATGGCATGGTTTTGGCAGAGGAGAGGGCTACAGGGGTGGCTTCTGTGTGAAGCTGCCAGAAGCTTCCTCCATGTCTGACAGAAAAAGTCAGCTGGCTCCAGGATGGACCAAGGCTAGCCAAGGTCAAACAAGGTTAAACAGCCAATAGGTGTATATTTTTGGGTGAAATAATTTGCTCTCCTCTCCTTGAATTATATTGATTAGATCTTTATCAACTGTAATGAAAAGCCAGACACCTACCATATGTCATCGACAGCTACAAATAGACGCCCAAATTCAAATGTCTTAGCTGGAACGGATTCCTACCCAACCTGAGTAGAAGTTGCTAGGGAAGGATTCTTCTTTGTGTGTCTTCTACCTGTCAACCCATCTCCTTCATCACAGGGAACCACAGCACCTTGCAAAGCTTTCCTGTGACATCAGGTCCCTGTGCTGCTAAACTTGTCAGTGAGCTACCTCTGTGTGTTTCTGCTTTCTACCTTGGCTATAAAGTGAAGGCACAACAGGGCACACAAAGGCACCACGCAGCTTCAGGCTGGGAACACACAGCAGTGTTGAACTGTCTTTTTGAATAGCCTATTTTCTGAGACAGTGCTAGTTCCTAAGTGTTTGAGCTCAGATGTCAAGTCAAATTGAACTTGAGCAAAGACTATTTGTGCTAAGAGGTTAGTTGGCCAAGAATGATGCCGACGGATAAAGAAAAATAGGTGATTATAGTAACTGCAAGTCAAGCTTACGTTGTGAAGACACTAGTTCCTTTATAAATAAGGTATTATAAAGGCCGTTATTTGCTATCACTGTCCAGAAAAATCACTTGAAGTACAAGCATAGCTGCAGAAAAGGTGTATATTGCACTGGAACAGATTGCACTCAGAGCTTGTGGAGTCTCCATCCTTTGAACTCTGCTCATTCTCTACAGCACTGTATTTTAACAGGGCAGATTTCAATAATGGTTTGAAAGAATATGAATCAGCTAAGAAAGACTTTTCAACAGGAAATGTTTATTTACCTGTTATGGTTATGTTTGGTACCATACTAACGATTATGATAAAAATATACTTAGCTTTATTTCATGGATCAGAAAGTATGTGTATGTTTTCTACCTGAATTATCAGATATTATGATGTAATTAAAAGGATGATATTAAAGTAAACATGCTGATTAACATGTTTTTTCCAGGCTCAAAATTGAAAGAATATGTCATTAAGAAGGAAAAATATTTCATATAATGTGTGTCATTAGCGGCTGAACAAATCCCCATTCTAAATGAAATTTTGACAAGAAGTTATGGGAAAGTATGACATTTAACAAGTGGGAAAATTTTTGTGAGTTTTTGTGTGTATGTGTTGAGATATATGGGTGTTTAGAAAAAGACATTCAGGTAGCTTATTTTGAATATAAACATGAAATTTAATGAACATGGTCTTTGTGGAACAAGTTTTGAAACTGTACTTGCCTTTCATAAGTTTTTCTGTTGGGAATAGACGTGATTCATAGAGCAGAGGAATTGAACCAAACTTTTATCTTCATTTCAGTAAAAATCAACCCTTTTGTTCAGGTTCATAAGAGCTAAGTTATATTCCTCCATTGCTGCTTTTGTCATTGCAACTAACATGAGATTCAGCAACTTTGGTTACAGACGCAAATTTTTTCCAGTAACTAAAGCTATGGTTGTTTGTACTATTTTTATTGAAACAAAGTTTCATAATGTCTCTTTGACTTGACATCACTTGATTGCACAGGTTATGACCTTTCCTGAAAGGATAACTCTTTTTATATTTTTTTCTTCACAGTGGCTGGTATGAGGCTGTGTTTTGGATTTGTGCTGATATTTGGATATTGTGGCTGATAATACAGAGATGTTTTTGTTATTGGTGAGCAGGGCTTGCACAGAGTCCAGGCCTTTTCTGCTTTTTGTACAGCCACGCTGGTGAGGGAGCTGGGGGTGTAGGGGAGGTTGGGAGGAGACACAGCTGGGACAGGTGATCCAAACTGACCAAAGGAATATTCCAGACTACATGATGTCATGCTCAGTATATAAAGTGGAGGGAAAAAGAAATAAGAGGGGATGATTGGAGTCATGGTGTTTGTCTTCCCAGGCAAGTGTTATGTGTGATGGGGCCCTGCTCTCCTGGAGATGCTGAACACCTGCCTGCCATGGGAAGTAGTGAATCAATTCCTCCTTTTGTTTTGCTTGGATGCGTGGCTTTTTTTTTCACAATTAAACTGTGTTTAGCTCAACCCATAAATTTTCTAAGTTTTACCCTTCCAGTTCTTTCCCCAGTCCTGCTGTTGGGGGCATGATTGAGGGGCTGTGTGGGGCATGACTTCTGGCTTGGGTTAAAGGACAATGTTACCATAAATCTATTTGGAATGACAGTTTCTCTTGAAATTAAATAGAATATCTTACCGTGGATGATCTGTTCTCCAGTAATTTGGAATACAAATTTCTAGTAATAGCTTTTTGAAGTATTAATTTTGCCACAATAAAAAGCTATAACTATACAGCTTTATATATATATATATTTTTGCTATAAAAAAAGATCTGTTACACTGCAACCTGCAATAGGGAGAAATCCTTTGTGACTGTGACAGAATTCAAGTATCAGAAGAGCTATGTCAGGTCTGATCAGACCATTGCAGCTATGTGCTTCTATGAAGAGTTTCACTGTTTGTAGATCTTGCTTTTTTGCCTTTAATACTGACTCTTGCATTACTAAAGCTAAGTTTGTGGAAGGTCAAGGTGACTGAATATTTATTTACTGGTTTTTTTGCCACATCTTGTTCTTTTTTCTTATTTATTTACCTTACTTATTTTTGTGGAATCATCCCCAGTGGATCAAGTGCAATGTACAAAGTATAAATATATGTGTGTCTGTATTTCCATGCATGGTTATCACGTTGATGAAATTGGGGTATGATTTATGTAGTTTTCTGTATGCACACAAAGTTGAAGTTTGCTTGCAGACTGTGGTATTTTTGCTCCCTTTCTCCTGCTCCACATACCTCTTTCAGTGCTCTTTTTTATTATTGAAGAATTTTTTATTGATGAAGTTGCTAAATTATGCATGATTCTATGGCCTTTTCCTTTCTTTGACCTCCTTATGAATTACGTGCTGATGGGTTGTGAGATAGTGGTACCCTCATCATGTATAGTGCATCATCAAACTTAAATCAGAATGAAGAGTGGTCTAACCTTTCCCTTGGATCCTTTTCTTGTAATATTCACTGTATATTTTCTTCAGTTTAATCTCCTTTGAATGCCATGAGAAATAGATACTTAAAAGGCTTTTATCTTCACATATAAAAACTGAAGCCAGATGCAATAAGTTACAACTCACTATCAATAAACTGACTACTGAAATAAATGGACTGTACTAATCTCTCATCTGCTTGTAATTTTTTCATGATGGGTATGTAGATCTATTTTTTTTTAAATCCTTAAAATCTGAATATTTATTATTTCTATGGTTGGCTCTGTTAAGTTAAATTTTTAGAGCTTTCATCTTCCACATAATGCTTAGGAAATGGCTGGTGTCCTGTTGTCTTTCCAATCTCAGCATTTAGCATTGCTCTCATTCACAATTCAGGGACCATGTTAGATTTTTTAAAAGAAAATGGGAAGTGGATGGAGGATTTATTTGCACAATAGAGCACGAAAATTTCAAGCTGCATGATCAAAACTAACTGCATTCTTTGAAAAATATTATCACTTACTTTTTTATTCCTTCAAATTTTTCTTCTACATTTCTTTTCTGATCTAAAATAAATTTTATATTTTATAAACATTTGTAAAAGTAGTCTGAAACATTTTGTCATTAGTGGCTCTAAAAAATTCCACTAATAAATTGCAATTGCATTTTGCACTTGAATTTTTCTGTTAGTAGAGACTACAGTAGATTTGTGACATTCTGAATTTTGCCCAGCACATGATGGGTCAGGTGTTAATCTCTGAGGTTACTTCCCTTGCTAGCAATAGATTCAGTAAAATTTCATACTGGGGATTATCAAAGTGATTTTACTTCTCAGATGCAGTTTAAGGGTAGCTCTTGTTATGTGGTGGTATTATTTCTTTAAGGATTTACAATATGATAACCTGAGGTCCAATTTTTATGCATTTATTTCCTTTATTTCTCTTTTTCTAGAAAATCCTTTCGATAGACTCTAGGTAAATATACCCAGTTACTAAGGAATCTCAGTTGCATGCAGGTTTTTCCTCCCTCTTTAAAATACTACATGCACAGCTGGAAAACAGACAGCCTGGTTGGCTAATAGAGGATGCAGCAGAGAATGTGTTATCAACAAAAAGGGCCAAGGAAGATATTTTCAATTGAAATCCTTCCCTATAAGGGAATGGGAAGTTACGAATAATCTTTCACAGAATAGTAAGTCACATATGTACACCTACCAACTGACTGTTAAAGCATTTTCCTTCTATAATTTAGACTTTTCGGATGTGATGCATCACCAAAATGATGATGATGCACCTCTTTTAAGACCATTGAAATGCAAAGGAAAGTGGTACTTTTTGAAACAAAGTGGGAAACTATTTTATATTTATGAAAATTGTTTGGGGTTTTGCAGTTGTTTTGCAGCAGCCCTTCACCTACAGGTATTGATCAGGCCTTATGTTTTATAAAATTTTTATATAAATCTAATTTACTTACCTTTCAGGTAAGAAAATATCGCATAGTAGTAATATATCTCCAGTTTAATGATGTAGCCTAAGAAAGAATGTGACAAGCTGTGAAAGTGAGATGGATAATCTGTGAGAGAAAAATAAAGGACTCAGCAGTGTTTCAAAAGTTATAAATGACAAATGTAATTGATTTTCCCATGTCTTCACTGTATCCTCCTTTGTAAAATAAGTAGATAAAAGCTTTTTTAAAAAAAATACCTCTTGAAAGATCTTTCTCTTCACTTTGGAGTTAGCATGAGCAACATAGCTGTCTGTAACTTACAGAAGAAAATAATAAAGGAAATTTATATTGAAGTGACAAATTGAAATTTTCAATGACAATAATAAAACAGAACAAAAGTGAATGAAAACATTGTGTTCTCAGCTGAACCCTAGTGTCAGCCATTTGTCTGAGTTTCAGGCAATTTGGGTGTATAGGTGAGGTTGTTTTTAATTGAGAAGTAGGGCCTTGGGACAGGATACCTGACAGAAAGTACAAGTCCTTCTGACTGGCCACATATAGCAGACATGAAGTCAATTCCAAAATTAAATTTGACCCTGAAGCTGAAGACTGTATGTGTGAGATATTAGATTTACAAGATTGCTGTACAAGATTGCCATAGCAGTGAAAGTGAAAAACGTGTGAAAGTGAACCAAACTCTGCACCACTACAGTGGAACACAAGCCTAGCAAGAAAGATGGTACTCTTTAGAAGAAAACCGGGGAGTTTTAAAAGATAATTTAGGAAACCTCTTTGTAAAAATCTAGTGAATGCAAATGGTCTATCATTGCATCTGATCCTGCAGTGTTTTCAGTTTGCATTATGGCTGCTGCTATGGGATTTTCACTAGACAGTAGTTTTAGAGTCGACCAATCAGGTTTTAGTCTTCCCTTTCTAAGAGTGCATATGAAAGTGAATTTTCTTTGTGAGTGGCTAAGGAAATGAGTCGAAATTAGTTTTCAATATTAATAATACATTTTTTCCCTAAGAAATACATCTCAGAAATGTATTTTCTTTTGAAGACTGCGCCAAATTATAAGTGATTTGTCATTTTGAACAAATTAAACAGAGGTAATATACCCTAGTAGAAGGCAATAAGAAGAATGTGTGTAATGGGGTTACTAATTTCTATGAGAAATATGCCAATTTTTTCACATAATTTATGCATATGCTACACTGGTACTCCGCTCTTAACCGTACTGCATTTTATAAGGCTGAGAAAAAATCACGTTCTAGCTCAACCTTAAACCTGTCTGAACTTTGTATGAGCACACTGTGAGAGGCAGGATGCAGGTCTGGTATAATGCCCCACAGAGTGCTGTACTGTCACTGCTGGCTGGAGGCTGTCTCTGACTAACACAGAAGATGTTTTGTGCTACGGGACACTGAGACAATCTTTTTCTAACACTGTGTGTGCACCATTGCCACAACGGCAGCTGGAGCACCAGGTGGTCTAGGCTGGTATGGTGAGTCCTTTGGTGAGCCACCTGGGCCATGTACTGTGCTTAAGGTAAGAGCATCCCTGGGTAGAAGGAATATTAGCTCAAGTTACCTATTTTGTCTTCCATCTCACTCCCCACCAACCCTAAAGCCAGTGCTTGAGCATCAATTCATATACTGGAATTAAGGTGCTTGGAGAATGTGCTCTGAAAATGCCAATGTGTAAAAAGGTGAGGTTTCAAGTGATTTATTCAAAAGGCATCTCTCTTACCAAGTGTTACTGTGAGACAGACCACCAGGAGGGGGCAGTCGGCAATCTCAAGTGGAACAACTCCCCAGCAGCAACCCGGCTACACCAGCAGCCCTTAGCTCTGGTAACTGCTGTGGGGACGTGTTATAGTACTTCACTGGTGCTCTCTGATGTCTCAGGTTTAGTTGAAAGTATTGTTCTGTCACTTCCTTTTTGATATGTTATATGCAGTTATTTTAGAACAAAATGATAACTGAGATTATCATACATCACAAACACTTAAAACATAACCATACATGTACATGAACATGGGCAGAAGCGCATCTCCATGTATATACACATGCAATAATATCAGTAGTAAGTGGCATAAGCCCTGAATAACAGCTCCTTTCCCGTCCAGTTTTTTTTATCCTCTTCTAGATTCTAGGTACTTTCCTACAAAATGAGGCATTCAGAAAAAGAAGGCAAACTGTGAAGAACATTTCAACTGTTTGCAGCAGTTATATTTTACAGTATGTTTCTTTTCGTTCACTCAGTAAATTCTTTCGGTTGAAAAATGAAAAAGGCTTACCATTGCTATCTGTTGGAGTTCAAGCAGAAAACCTAAAAAGTGACTGCACCTGGCTTCCTGAGAAATTCTCACTCTCTGGCTCCTTCTGACCCATTACCAAAATGGACATGACTCTGTTTGCAAAGAATGAGAAAGGTAAAGTGCTTTCACTCTGAGGAAAAAAACGCAAGGCCTCAAGCTGAGAGCAGCAAGCAGAGGCTGTGACCTTCTAGAGCAAGTCTTTGTCAGCACCAATAAAAGGAGAGCAGGCATCAAGCCTTTTCAGAGCTGCAAGCCTCGTTTCTCTGCTGGGAGATACTCAAATAAGTTGCAGTCTTCCATATTTTTTTGTGACTAAATACATATGTGGATAAAATGGTCATCCACGTCCTGATTCATAGTTCACTAAATTCAGTGAAAGGACTTTGACTAAGTTTTGAGTCAAAGCTGGAAGCAGCAGAACACCACAGAACAATACTCACTCCCTTGTCATTGCTTTTTGCAATATTTATGGAAACTAGAATGGTATGACAGAGCTGTTATTGGAAAATATATTTGTCACCTTTTTCTAACCTATTAGATAGTGATGCAGTGTAGCAAAGAACTTTTTTTACAATTCCTAAAATGTAAATTTATAATATGCAAACAGCTTTGCAATGGAATGCTTTTATCAAGTAGTTAAGGCAACTTCATGTAGTGATCTTCTAAGTGTACTGTTTGCTAAGGCTGTTCTTAGGGGGAGATAATACAAAACATAAAAATTCACAGAAGTTCATATGCTGTTTTACGTGACAATAACTTCCCTAAGTAGACCTGTGTGGTGTAGATGAACTCTCCTACAGAGGTTCATCTCTGTTACAGCAGGATTTGCCTCTACTACTTTTTAAACAGACATGTCTGGTATAAAGGGAGGAAAAACACATCTCAAGTGCATGGCAGAGCAGGGATCTGCTCCTCTCAGTTGTCCTCAGTCCCGAGAAATGTCAGGTGGCTATGAATGTTGGAGAGATCCTTTAGGCTCTTGGGAGATGGAATGAGCCTTTTTGCTAGCCCTCACTGCCAAGGTCACAAGACATTTTTTCCTGAGATGATGTGCAAGTGGAACCTTGTGCCTCACACTTTCTTCTCTCCTACCACACTTGTCGGAATGGTCAAGGGCTCACGGTCCCTGAAGCCAGGCTGTCCCCAAGGACAGGGACTGCTTAGAGTAGAGAAGAGACAGTCAGGCTTGCAGGGGTGCCACAAACCCTGTCCCAGCTCCAAGAGGGGTGCTTGCTGAGCAAGGGCAGAGCTGGGAGGGGATCATGTCTTCTCCTTCTTTCTCTTGCAGGAAGCCAGCTTGGGAGGAGCTGTCTGCAATGCCAATTGTTGCCTGTATCACGGAGGCAGGGAGCAGTAGGAAGAGGACAGGTAAGTCTCCAAAGGAGTAATTCCCCACAGCCTTGATGGAGAGAAAAGGAGTGGGAGAAAAGGAGTGGGAAAAGGGACGTATGTCCAAGGACCTCACCAACATTTGGGGAAGCCTTGTCAGAGCTGTGCATGGCCTCTTGCACACCTTGGCCTTGCCCATCTTTCCCAGGTCCTTCCCCGGCTCATTCTGCTGGGACCAGCACTTGCATCAGACTGTGAAGGTGCTTCAGGAGGTGATGTCCTGCATAAACTTCATATCCTGCATAATCTTTGTAACCATTTTCCATCAGGATTGGTTTGAAATGTGTAATTCACAGACTATTTGCTCTTGTTTAAACCCCCATTTTTTTAGTGTTGTGCTTTCTAAGCATTTTACCTAGCTCTAGTTTACATCCAGATGACTCTGACCAGCTTGGTGTCTACACAGTTAGCAACTATTAATTATGTGACTTATTAAGAAACTCATATACAAGTTTTAAATAACCAATTGTCTAGGAAAATTGATAATTATTTAACTTCAGGCTTTTCAAATAGTACTTTAATTCTAGTTATAGTTATTCAGAAGCTATGAAGTAAAGAAAGGAAACCTGTGTAATTAAAGGCTGTCTTTTGAGTACCTAAAATGTGTATCAAGCAGAATAAATGCGTTAAGGCAGTCTCAATAGGGAGTTAGTCAGTACAAGAATGATTAACCTTATTTTCTAGTAATAGAATTATCTAATATTCCATTTGTTTCTCCTAGTTGTTTTCATGAGCTTGCAGGGATAAAATACATTTTATTTTCCAGTAATATTAAAAACTTGCTGACTTGCCTAATCTCATTAAATATTACAGTGCTATACTTAACAGTAATAATAATACTCTTAGAGTGTGTTTACTTCTGTATCAAGGGACATTGCAAATAGTCTGTCAGACTTTACAATATAAATGTGAAACTTCTTCCACATATATTGAAGAAGAGTGGTAAATGGGACATATATATAAGAAAAGGGCAGGAGATAGAGGACTGTTATTGTGGAGATATAAATCCAAGCACTGAGGGTGTGACTGTGCTGTATTTACGCGGGCTGCTTTTTTTCAGCTGTTACTGTCCATCTCAGGATGCAGTTCTTGCTGTCATGGCCTTGCAGAGGTTTGTGTAAAAGGGCAGGGTCAGTGCAAAGGGGACCCAGCATCCCTGTTTCTGATCAGGAGAGGCCATCCTCTGCAGCAGGTGTAGAGGAGGTCAGATAACTATCTTCTGAAGGACTGCAAATTTTGGTGTAGCTGCTGTGCTAAGATAGGGCTGGAGGGGGTTGCAGCAAGTCATAGGTGAGTCTGTGATCTGCAGCACTGCTGAGAATCCAGGTGACACTGTGCCACTTGCTTGACACTTGTGGTACTGACGGCTTTTAACATCTAAGTTATACCTTGCCATCTTAGTTTGACAAATTGCAAATGCTGTTCTTCCTGTCTTTGCTGCCATTTCCTGGGATGTGGGAATATGAGTATCTACAGTGGTGAGCCATACCCATGGAGTTGCATTCATAAAGGAGCTGCAGTTAGGCACTCTTTTGGCACTTGAAATCCTGAACCTTTTGTACTTCTCTCAACAGCCCTTTTCTGTAACATTTCAGAGTGTGTTCTGGGAGAACATCTATCCATTCCCATGTGCAGAGGTGTTCCTAACCCATCAGCTTGGTAAACTAAAACACTTCTGGTATGGCATTCTCCATGTGGCAGCTCACAGATTCTCCCCCAGACAGAAGGGAAGCACAGAGCCAACTCAAGATTTGTTCCAGTTGCTGATGACCATATGACTTGACGCAGTAGGACACGAGGGAAAACAACGTGGACACAGGTCGAGAGAAAGAGGGCAAGAGCCTGGGGCTCTGGGCCCCACTTTATTTATATATGTTCTTAGAAATCACCGTGGATTGGAGGGGGAAATCAACACTCCTCAATCACACTGGTCAAAGGAAAGGGTTATCAAATGTCTCCGCCTAGGAGAAATGGAATGCAAACAACTGGCACGGTTAGCAAAACATGGCTATGTTTACAGAAAAGGCCTGTGAGAAAAATCTCACAGAAATGACAACAAGAGAATCGTGAAGCGCAGGGCAACAATGACTCATATTTTGAGAAAGGCAAATGAATGAAGAAGAAGGAATAGCAGCAGCTTGCTGTCTTGAAAAGGTGATGCATGCCTCTGGTGAGACAGTCCAGGCTGCATGCAGAAATGCTGGGCTATGGCAGCTGCTGCAGATGTCAGTATGTGTACTGACTGTCAGAAACAAGATGGAAACACTGAGTGGTGGGGCTGTGCAGACCGGCAGAATGACAATCGAATGTGAAGAACATTACTGATTTATGTGCTAAGATATGCAAGTCAGTGAGACAACTGGGGCCTGTACAGATGTAGGTAGATATCTCTGCCTGAAACTTGGCTATAATAGGTATACACACTTCGTCTTGCCCTTTCCTCTGCTTTTTTGCTCTGCTTCAATGTCTCTGGTATTCATTATGCCAAACAAAAGTGTAGAATAACATACTTTTGCTGCATTCAAAAATGTTGAGAAGACCTGAAATAATGCAGAAATGAAATCTGGACCTAGACTAAGAGAGCTGGTTATTTTAGAAATGCTGGCAGTATTTTCTGCCAGTTGCCAGGATTTGACATGACATGTAAAGAAGCCAGCTCAGTCCAGCCAGGGGGCTCATGGCAACTGCATCTCCCTAGCTCTGGTTATTAGTTCCTCCTCTAAGTTTTGGAAAATAACAACAGATGGATTTCTTGTTTAGAACAAACAAGGCAGTCAGGAGTAGAGCAGAGACAACTGTGCTGATATCCCAATCTTTCCCTAATGATCCATTAGTCCAGCTACTGATGTGACTCTGTGTTGTCAAGTAGGAATGACAAAACACAGTCCAACATGAATGGTGAAGTTTTCCTACCTTATGTTCTGGGAAAATGTTGGCAGGATTTCCCCCCAACAATTTTTCTTTAAACAAAATATAATTAAGAAAATTAACCTGTTGAGTGCAAAATGAGAATTTTCTGCATATTCACTTAGAAAGAAGGAAACAAGGATAATTTAAAATGTGATAGCAAAATTAGGTTTGAATTAATTTCTCAAAGGTGTCAGAAAGGATTAGATGGCTAATTTCCTTTTTCAAAAGCAACATGTACATTTATGTACTTTAAAATATTCGTTACACTATCTGTGTATTTGGTTCTCTCTATAAATCTGAAAACCTGGAATGTAGCTGATTGTTAGCTTAACTTCCATTTAAAGACAGTATGATTAGGGTCAATTAGAAACTTTTGGGCAGAAGGTTTTTCATTGAAAAAGGTTGTTTTTGTTAAACTCAGACACTTAATGTAAGCATGCCCATCTCAGTGAATTCTTGTTCAGAAAAAAAGACCAGCAAAATACAACAATTTATTTGCCTTACATTTTTACATTTACAGAACAGGATATTTTGACTTTGCTTTAAAATAGCTCTTTTCTGTTTTGAGAAGTTGTGTTTACTTCACTCAAAACTCTGAAAGGAGTTTAAATGAGGTAATACCATGTTAATTCATTTAAAATAAAATCCTAGTCCATTAGGAAAAAAAAATCATTTGGAATATTGCTTCTCAAGCTTGTTTAATTTTTCTGTTTCTTCTCTGAACTGTAAAAAGCTTTCAGATTCATTTTATTCTCCACAAAACCAAAAAATCCATTTTTTCAATATGAGATGATTTTTGAGAAAAATTTACTCAAACTTGTGATTTTTCTTGGGACACATTGCCAGAAAGTGATGAATGCTTTAGTTTTCCTGGCTCAGTATTGAAAATGGGGGGTCTTTTTTGCGTTTTTGGAGTTATATCTAGAAACCATTAGTAATTTTTAGAAGTACATGATTTTGGCATTTCTGTTTTCCTGTGAGTACTTTGTTTTACTGCAGCAGAACACAGGTGGTGAAAGATAGACATTAAAGGAAAACGCTGTCTGAAGTTTAAGAAAGTTCCTTTTTTTTCGCTTCTCATCCTCACGCTTCAGTTCTCCCAGCATGTGATCCAGATGGTTCTCTTCAGATTCAAGCATGAGCTCAAATTCCAAGTTAACCAGGCAAATTAACTATAATGAGTAGGGAAAAAATTTGTAATTGAGTTTATGTGGAAAAAAAGGATACAGTGTCAAGAACAAACAAAGCAGTAAGAATTTTACATCATAGGTGGAAATACCTATAGGGGTATGAAAACATACTAATTGCATTGCCGTAAACACATTGGAGTTTTATGTGGATGGAAATATTTTTATTTATTGAAACAAACAAATAAAAGTCCTTCAGAGTGTAGCACGGTTATTTTCCCCAGCAACTGAATTTTTAATGCATTTTTTCAGCTGCAGTTGGTATTAAAATTTTATAAAGTTCATTGGCAATGAGCAAATTGTAGCTTTTATGTAACTTTCATTTCTCGAATGCAAGATATTTGCATTGAAATTAGTGAAAGTCTAAGATCAATACGTTCATAAATGATGACTGCAAAAAACACAAGTGTAAGTTGCACTGAAGGTTGGTGTTTGCATCCCATCTTTCTGTGCCATAATTTAGTATGATTTCTAATAAGAAGATAATGCATTCAGCTTTGGAAAGGACTGAGGGAAGGATTACAGCTTTATTCTTCCACTTCCTGTGGTTGGTGAAAAATCAGGTGTTTCAGCTGTAGTGAAGAGCAGGGAAATGGCAAACAAAATGGAAGTAGGATGTCAGATGTGTAAAAATGGCCATACTGCCGTGAGTAGTTCGATAAACTGATGCAGAAAAAGGGCGTGAATATAAAAGTTCTCCTGAAACCAAATGTGGATTAGGTCAGGAGAGTTACCAACACAAACACAAATGGTAAGTTCAGGCCCACCCTTGAGGTGGGCAAAAAACCCCTCCTATGACAGTGATGTGCCAACAGCTTGGTTCAGATCCAGTGGAAGTCAGTTGCACTAGATGTGGGCTGGCTCCTGTATAGCCACACCTTTTTACCCACTCATCAGTGCCCTGAAAAAGAAGTGCAGAAGCAGATGAAGCAATGAACACAAGCTGAATCTTTGTGCTGTTTGTGGCTGCATCTGCTTAAGTAAACTCTCGAACATGGAGTTGCAAGGGAGCAAGTTGAAGAAACAGACTTCAGGGAGGCTTTGGAAATAACCGCCTTAAAGATGGCGGGCCTGATTTTAGACATCTCAACTGACCTCAGTCACCCCTCACAGACCCTCCTACACTGTGCTTCCCAGCACTTTTGATGGTAAGAATGGGGTGTAGAAGTCTGAATAAAGCCTCTGGGATCCCCCTGGTTATGCCTCGTGCAAAGGCATCTGTATTTGCAAAGCAGTGTGCCTAAATTAAGCTCTGCTCCCCTGAACTGCTTCCCTTCCAAGGCAGTGTGGTGGTTAAAAAATGGTGCCATCCCTCCTCGCCCTGTGAGGTGCATTGGAAGATTTCACAGCTTTGCTCTTGAGAAGTAGATGGCGAGAGCACTTCCTCCACTACTTCAGGTAAACACAGTCACTTCCTCTGAGTCATTCTGACCTGCACAGTTTGAGGGAGGCACATCATTACCCCCGTTCAAACAGAGCTGAGGAGATACATTAGTGAGGGCAGGAATGATTTAATCCAGCTTGGCTGGGCCTGGATGAGGATGTCTGGCCATGCCAGAGAATCAGAAGCGATAAGAAAAACGAGAGCCTGAACTAATGAGTTGATGCTGTTACGGTAGTTTGGCTGTTCTGACAGAAAGCACTCCTTGCTTATTCACCTCATTTGGTCTTCATGTTTATTGTTCTGGGGAATTTAAAACACTATATTCAACAGAGATTATGTTAAGTAGTCTTTTAATCAAATAACAGTTTTGTGAATGATGTTGTGTAAAATGAGAGGTCACATTTTAACCTTCCCTTTACAATAAAACAAGACATTAGCATTTTTATGTGCAGGTCTATGTATATCATGCATTTTGTATAATGTCTGTCAAGGGTGAGTTTTTCACAGCCATTTAGGAGGCAATTATTTTGATGAATGAGTAGCTCTTGCCCTTGATAGCTGCTAAAATGTGTCAGGTTTCTTTTAGATGTTACAGACTTTTTGAGAGACAGAGTCAATGATGTTTTGATGATGAACGGGGATTTTTCTTCCTTTAGTAAACTGGGTGCAGTCACTGGGTACTGGAGTTGGTATCAGATTTATTTAACTTTTTCTCTGACATTCTTTCTAATGTTTGCTTTTCACTTAATTATAGATATATGACGTTACTGTTTCTGGGTTGTCCAACAATTCATGACTACTTTTGTGATGATTCCTGCCAAAAGTACCTCTGCAGCAATTTTTATAAATGTTTTCATTTCACAAGTGTTAGTTTTTTCAAGTAACTATGAATAATTTTAAAAAGTCTCAGAGCAGAAACAATACCAGATAATAAGCTTATTTTAGATCACTTTTTACAAAATAACTCATCAAATCACATAACACAGCAGTTGTCCTTCAGATGTTTAACATAATTGCATAAATCAAATCAGCATCAAGTATCTTTTTCTGAAGTTGTCAAAATATTTTCAGGCATTCAGTTTAGTAAGTGCTGTTTAATGTTCAATGCTTACATGCTAGAAAAAAAAAGAAATATGCTTTCAGAATTTCCATATCCAGTCTCAAGTCCTGCTTATTTGCACATACCCATTTTCATTTATTCTGTGAATGGTTTTCACAAGAAATTGAGAAAGACATTTCCCAACAATACCTAATTACTCTTTCAAGTACAAAAAACTAACTCCTTTTTTCTCTGCTAGCTCCTCTAACATAAGGGGGTGATTTTCAGTGTAATGACAGTCCTCTATCCTGGAGGTTTCTTGAAAGTGTAAATGTGTCTGGATGACTAAAAAAGACCATGCATGTAAAACATTAGTCATAACTAATGAATTTTCCGAAGCATTTATTTTTCTCTTCCTTTCACAGGGTTTTCTGGTTATTTTGGATTCCCAATGCTCATGCCATGGGATGTAGCAAAAATACCTTCTGTATCTCATTACTAGTTTTCATTAAACTTGTTGAATTACTTGACAACTTCTTAAATATTAATGAGGATTTGGCAAAATTGGCTTGTACAATAATTAGATGGAAATTGGAGGCCTTATCAATTAATACCTCTGCTATAAACAGAGTTTGGGGCTTTTAATTTAGAATAGTCTGAGTCTTTATATGCAGTCTTTCAATGAGAGGGTTATTGCATTTGCAGAGAACAAAAAGTGGGTTAGGAAAGTGCAGTTGACACAAGTCAATAAATAGGGTGTTCATGTAGTGTATGAAATGAAATTTTGTCTTTGAAGGCTGAATGCAGTATTCTTCTAAATCTTCCAAATGTAAAGATATTATAAGTAGGCACATTGTAAGAGGCTTTCTTTGAAATGTTGTTTCCTTTCTTTAAAATGTCATTAAGGTGACACAGCATATTTTGTAGCTTATGCACTCTATAGCTGATCATTTGTTGAATGATATTACACTTTTAATATAAAGCTTGCATATGGGAAATTGAATGATTTATCAAAAAGTCAAACTTTGAGAATTTTTTTATGCCCCCTTTTCAGTGTAATAAAGCATTGATGTTAATCAAATTCAAATGCTATGTTCAGATTGAAGTATGGCAATGACCTAGAGGATCTCTCTATCTGGAAAAAAGAAGAGAAAACAAGGAAGATAAATCTTGTCCTTATGACATGCCTTGTTCTTAACTGAATCCAGATGTTGACGTAGCTTTGGGTCTCAGAGTCATTCTCTTTTCCTCTGTAAACAGACTTGTCAAGTCTTATGCAGCCTGTGTGAAATACACGGGACCTTCTCCCTTCCACTGCTTCTCATGTGGTTTCCCTGCTGGTCCAGAGTGTCTCTGTGCAGTGCTCCCAGTGCCAGGTACAACTGGCTGGCAGCTGGCTCCTTGCACCCCGTCTCCAAAGAGACCCCCCAGAAGGCTCCTGCTGCTGCCAAAGCAGTCTACACATCCTGTGGTAATCACAGGAATAATATCAGGACAGATATTTCAAACAGGCTGTGAAAGGTATGTTACCACAGCTGCATAATTGCATGGGAAAATGGGTGAACGACTTTTTCCTGAGAGTGTAAATTTTTGGGACATAGACTTCTCTTTTCTGCATGCTTAGAGAAAAGCATATAAGGAGCCTATTTCAACTACTGCCTGGCTTTAGATGTTGCTATAACACAAACAAAATAATACCTGTCTGCAATAAAAGACTTGATGAAAATGTCTGTTCATCGTACGTGTTGTAGGAATGTTTACTCTTTTGTTTCTATATGGAATTGCTCACTAGATGTCCTCACAGGATCAGAACTCATGGACTATTTTTTATAGTGAAGCTTGGAAATTATTATATTTGCCCAATCCTGAATGATTATGAGCTATAAAGGGAAAGTAATGATGTATATCTCTCTCTGAATCAAGTGGAAAATTAAGACACACAGATGGAGATGGCCAACTTTATATCAATTTTTACACTGCAGTTTTAAAACTGTGACAGTTTTTGCTGGCTTTGTACAGAATCCCTACAGGATATTGAGCAAATATAAATAATGACTTAATATAAAAGTAGAAGATAATATTATAATTTTCTGATAGGAGAGAATGAATAGTGGGGTAATTAACAGTGCATAAAAAAGAAGTTAATCAAGAACTTGAAAGCCTTACCATTGCATGGACATACTCCTGATAATCATGCAGAATATAAGAATGATGATAGTCTCAAATCAAACTTCTTAGTTTTTTTAGGAAAAAGTTTTATGGTCCTCAGAGTTAAGTTCAACAGATTTACTCAATATTGATTGAATAATATTTGTGTCTTATGATTATTGGTTATTTGCCATCAACATAACTAAAACTACTCCCACTGTAAGACAGGTTGTCTTTTACTTGATTTTATGGCATTAGCTATGCTTCTTGTGAGGCCAAAAGCTGTCTTTTCTAAGCTAGTTTGTTAAAATAGATTTTTTCAATTGTAACACCAAAACTGACCACGACATTGAATAATTTAACCTCTCTGTAACATGGGCCATAAATGTTCAATAAGATAAACATAAGCAGTTGCAGACAGTTACAACTGCACTTTTAGAGCTGGTGCTTTTGGAGAGCATGGAATGGACTTCAGGCAGACTTTTGTCTCCAGAATGTTGCAGACAGCTAAAGAATAATTTGATCCTATGTACAGATTTGTGCTAAACAGGTCCTTTTTCTCCTCACAGGACCTAGGAAAGGGGTTGCTAGGGAGATGCTAGTCTGTCTCAGCATTACACAAATTAACGTGTTTTTTCCGTTTTGTGTGCATTTCTAAAACAGGGCCCTTAATGGTGCTCTGAAAGACCACTTTTTGTTTGGGATCAAGTATCAATAATACAGTGAGGAATAATGCAGTCGAATTGCCTTTACTCATGTTCCTAATTATTTAAATGGATGAAATGTTTTTTTCTAGTAACTTCTAGTTACTCCCTAGAAGTGTCATTAGCAGAATGTAACACACAAATGTCTCTTAATAGAACAGATATTTGACATAGTGGAGTAGCAGATCAATTCACCCTCCAATAGATGTAACTGGACCAAACACAGTTTTGTCTGGGCAAAAAAAAGACAGAAATTGATGAAAAACACAAATAAGCAAGTATTTTTAAAGTCAGTAAAAGAATCCAACTCAGAGCAGTGAAAAACTGGTTCTTTACTGGGTGATAAGCTATCTGACGAAATTAGGATGTGAACTTTGAGGCAATTGCTTTTTAAGTATGCTCATTTTTCTTCTCCTGAAAGAGTTAACTCACAGATAGACCTAACATAAAAATACCTGGCAAGTTAAAAGCAGTTATGTAAGTATTGTACAGAAATAGAAGTGGCAAATGGGGGTAGGTACCTCTTGGAAAACGTACTCACTGAAAATCATCGATGAAATAACAGCATCTGAAGGAAGCTATTCTAACGTGAAACTAGAATTCAAAATACTTGATAATTTAATCGTGAGCATGAGTAAAAGATAAAAGCAGTGCCATGTCTGAGGTGTAAATACTGATACACCCCATCTTAGTGCAACACAAACATCATCCCCTGTGTTGCTTGGCAATGAGAAGGTTTATGGATGCAGTTGAAGACTGTGGAACAATATCAGGAAAAGTTCAAAGGTCGAGGAGAGCAGATTTATACAGAAAATTATTTTTGGAAAAGGCAATCGTACGTAAGATATTATGAAGGTCCCTAGGAAATATGGATTATATTGGAAAGTATTTTAGCTTAGGAAGCCTAATCTACATAGGATCTTGCTAGAGTCAGATGGAGAAGATGAGCTTTTGCAAAGTCCAGTCAAATTAGCCTTGTATACTTATTACTTGCCTGGGGAACTTTATCTTCATGAACCAGCGGAAACATCTATCTTGCCTAGCATTTGTGACTGTGTCATCTCTGTGTGATGACACCCAACCTGGTGTATATAAACATAAATTAATTGTCTAAATTAGTGTAAGAGAACATAAACAGTAAAATAACAAAAACAACCAACCAAACAAAAGAAAAAGTAAACCAACAGCAAAAAGAGTCCAAACAACTCAACACAAACCCAGTAAAACCCAAAAGAAGCCCTCAAAAGAAATTGGGGCAAGCTATTAATGAATAGTATTATATTTGTAATGATATTGGTAATGTCCTTTTGCAGAAGAGATGCTCCTAAGAGGTAAGAAGGTATGCATTCATACCTTCTGAAACACTTTAAACTCTACAGCGAGTGAGTGCTTTGAGATTGAACTTTTAGAAAGCAGCACTGGGATGTCTTACTGGTGCACATTTGTGCTGCTCTATTCATACCAATGTTCTTAGGAGTTTTAAAATGCATTAAGGTCCTGTTCAAAACCCAGTGCATTTATACAAGGTACCTTTGTTATCTTCTGCTCTGTATTGTGCCCAAATATTGTAGTCTGCAGGTGCAGCACCTCTCTTTTCTGCTACAGTGACAGCATGGAGAAGCATAACTGCCTTCTCCAAACAGAAGCTGATCAAGTAATGTATTTTCTGTAGATAGAAGTATTTGTGGACAATTTCTTGAAGATCACAGAATCTTCTCCATAGGGTTTTTTTCCATGATGTTTCAGTTTCTAAATTATGCTTTCATTAGTGTCTTCTGAACAAGCTGGTAAGATCAGCTCTGCTTATCTGCTATTCTGCTTGGAAAACCAAAGGAGAGGCTAGACATGCAAAGAAAGCTTAGTTCCCCATGTGTGTTCAGGATTGCTGGCACTGCTAGAAGTTCACTCATTCTCCAGTGTAATCTGGGAGTGTCTCCAGAGTTTCTCTATATCATAGATGGCAGCATGCCTATCACAGTATCACTTTAAAAATGAAAATTTCCAGAATGGAACATCTATGTCATTTCCAATACCACCTGTCTGAGAAATAGTGGTAGATGAAGGCAGAAGTAGCCAAATACCCAGTTCCCTGGCTGAATACAAAGTGTTATTTCAAAATCTTTCTTCTAGCAATCTTCCTTGTTATCTAGTCAGCATTTGAAATCTGTCTGATAGCCAACTGAATTACAATTTATATTGTATGCATTTTCCCTATCAATGCAACGTGCCTGAGTTAGATCATGTAGGATACTATGAAATTTTGGGTCAAACCCCAGAAAATGTATGAGGAGTTGTGCTCTTGATCTATTTAATAAAAACCTGTTATTACATGTTTTGGCATTTGTATTCCCCTGAAGCCTTCCAAAATTAACTTTGTGGGAAAAAAAATTCTGCAGAGAGAGGGTTGCTGAAGACTTCAGTGAGCTGAAGCAGCTGCAACTACCACACCTATGACAGGATAATGAAAAAACAGTTCAGGCTGAACTTTCCCTCTTTTATGTGGACTAGCAGTTTATTCCAGCCCTCCATTCCTCTGCAGCCTCTTCATCTCAGCTTTGGAGCATACTTGGGCTATTCCTTTATCTGCTTCTATTTAGCTTATGCTGTCTTAGGTAAAAACACTGATTTCGTCTGTTTTTCATCAGACTGAGCCCGTCGCTGTCCCCACTTTCCATCTCTCACCTGTTTTGGCCAGAACTGCAGCAGCCTGAAATTTTAATGGGGCACTGTCCAGCACTGTGTACATGGCAAGTTGTCAGCACAGAGAAACAGGTACAATACATGTAATCATAGCACATAACATTGAAATAGGAGAAACTGGTGTATAAAAGTCTATTAGAAGCCTTGCTTTTTACTAATGGTTTTGTTTCCAAAAACATAACCAGACATTAAAGAAATAAAAGGTATTCAGCTGTAGCACTACATTATTTTGCATCTTCTGTCCAGTTTCTCCTGCTGAAAAGTCCCTTTCATTTTATGACCTTCACTGTAGCCTGCAAGGTTGTTTTCCAGTGTCAGCAGTAAGTTGAAATGACAGATGAAAACCTGAAATAGGTCTGTAGTTAAGAATTGGAATGGGGAATTAATCTGAGGTTTATTTACAAAACTGTTACTATGCTTATATTTCTCTTTGATGAGGCTGTGAAGCTCACGAGCTTCACAGCTCTCACCAGCTGTGAAGCTTGTACATCCTTTGATAATTATGATTGGACACAGCTAAGGGACCTCCTGAACAACCTAGGCGAGATCACAAAGTGCACCATAGGCAATGGTGATGGGAATAAAGGGGACTGTTTATGTCTTTTTCCATTGGGCATGTGCTGGTGTACAAGAATTGGAGTGTGGAGTGAGGGAACCGCTATCCAGCCTTGACCCTACTGACCACATTTTTAAATTTTTTTATTTCTTTCCAAATAAGGCTAAATAGAAGTTGTTAATCTAAAAAATATAGCATCTCTTGGTGTATTTTTTCCACTTTGAAATACACTTAGCAGAAGATACAGTATTGCAAATAATTTAAATTACCACTCTAATGGCCACATTAATGCTGTGTCAAATGGAACAATCTTTCCTCAGGGACTCAGTGTGAAACTTTACCATAATGCTGATGTTTTGGTAGAATATTTCATTTTAGGTTTTCATCATATTTTTCATCATTATTACCATTAATCTATCCATTTCTCAGCTGACACAAAAGATCTTTTAGTACACATTGTTCAGGGGGAAAGCTGAGATAGTTTGACACCTGAAAAAAGTTCATTTTCAAGTGGAGGTGCTTAAACACTAGACTTTTAAATGTGTCACTATTAGACATGCAGAAGTATTAACTGGTGAAACCATGAAATTTAATGCATTAATATGGGCATCCAAATTTGAAAATATTGATCAGTTTGAGTTATCCAAATCTATTCAAGATGTCTGTAGTCAAGATGAAAAGTGATCTTGAATATCTCACCTCCCATTCTTGCAGCTTATTTACTACAGCTGCCCCTTCCTGCATTGACATTTTTTAAGCACTTATTTCCAGCTGATTTCAGATTCACATCATTGCACAGTCCTGTATTTTGCTAATTAGTCACTATTTTTTATCTGTAATAGTCTCTCACAGACAGTCTGAATGAGTCTGTCACATCACTGCAGCCCTGATACATGGGATACATTTTGGGCCACACGCTGGGAATGAGCTTTGCTGCTCTGCACACCACATCAGAGATAAAAGAAAACTGGGGAGCTGGAGAGAAGCAAGAGAGTAGCTGCGCTGGTGTTTAAGACTCAGGCATTTTTTTCCCTAGTATATTAAGTAAATTCCAGTTCTGTGGATTAAATTCACAGGCAGTTTATCACATCTTCCAAATTGCTAATAAAGATAGTAATATAAGCCTAATGCTGAATCATCCAACTTCATCCAAGTGGGTAAACCAGACCAGGCTTTCAAACGGGAAATGTCTGGAATGAGGTATTATAGTACTGTGAAGGTCACTGAGGCCTCCTGAATACTTGTAAATAAGGATTCATTGGTCTCTGATTTTGTAGAGGGTTTTAGAGAAACACTTTGATTCTACTATTTTTTATTTTATTTCGGGGATCATTTTGCAAAATATCACTAACGTTACATTTGTTGGTCTCCAAGAAGGTTATTTTTAGAAAGATGACTGGAGTTGTGGGAATAATAACTATTTTGGCATAACAGCCACAATAAAAAAAAAGCACAAAAAACCTACAGAAATACACTTGGCTTGGTCTGAAACAAATTTCATTTCAGAACAATCCAAGCAAATTCTTTTGCTACTGATTTCTTTATTTGAAGGATAACATCACTCCTTCAAGACACATACTTTTAGAAAATATCAGGTTTTAAGTGCGCTTGCGAAACACTCCATTTTAAAATAATTTGACATCTCTCATTTTACCTTGTCAGTCCAGAATATAAATCCTTTCTTTCCCTTTTCATGTGCTGCTTACACTAAGAAAAAAAAGACAGAAACAGTGAACAACGTATAACACCGAATTTTTTCCACACTGGAAGAGGGAATAAATTTAACAGTGACCTGGCAGTCAGAAGTACTTCTGGCAAGTCTTTCATATGTTGAAAAATCAGGTCAGCTTCTCAGGTTTCTGTCACTTTTCCATGACACTGGAAAGAAAGTACAAGTGTACAACTGGTACTGAAAAGCTGTACATGCCACATGCCCACACCATTTAACCTGTGGCCTTCCTCTCCTTTCCTCACCCCACCTCTCCTCTCCCTCCCTCCCTTCCCCCCTTACTTTTGGTTTCATGTGAGCTGCTGACTTTGAAAATGAATTGCTGAATTATCTCAGAAATAAGTATGTAGATATGGAGTATGCACGGATGACTGGTGAGGAAAGGCAGGGTTGAACTGCTGCGCTACTGTGAGCATGCAGGGCAGATCCAGGATGGTAATAGCTGCCTCTTGGACTAATCGTGTGTTTTATGGGATCAAGGGCAATCTGTTTGTTGACTTAGAGATGGAACTGACTCATATTTTGATGGACTCAAGTTTTCTGTTAGTAGGGTTTCCTGACTGGTTCAGTTTATTTGTTTGGAGATCAAACACTGAGGATACGGCTTTAAAAATGCAAACAAAGAGGAAGCAGGTGAGGAGAGGAAAAAGAAAGTCTGTTATTTGGGAAGATCTGGCATGAGACAAGGATAGGACTTAATTTCTGCTATTTACTGATTTCCTGTGACTTGTGAATAATCTATGTAAATTTTATTTATAAACAAAAGACAAATAATTTTTAATGGATAGCTGTTGATGGATTCCTCAAGTTGTTCCAGACAGGCCCCAAAGACATTAGAGTCTGTAGCTGGCAAAATGATGAACAATGATTGTCTGAAATTCTATTTAGAAATTAGCCTTGTGCTGTACTTTATCTAACTGTACTTACTGACTGTCTGGGCAATGTACTTCACATCTTCTGTAGCCCAATGAATCACTATATGTTATTAAAAAATCAGTGCTGGCTCTACCATCTCTCATCTCCTAATTGTTCTGTGCTATGAGGCAGGTATGATGCTGCTGAGATGCTTAAGTAGACTCTGTGTTGATGCTACACTGCATGCATGGTTGTTTTTGATGTATTTTTGTATAGAAGATGAGGAAATAGAGATGGGATCTCCGTGTGTTTCATACAGAGCTCAGGCAGGGGAGACAAAGAGAGGAACGTGATGATGAAGACACTGTTCTAGCTATTTCAGTGTAGACTTTTCTTTTGGTATTGAGATGAAAAAGAGGGAAATTTCTCAGCAGACAAGGCATGTAAAGTACATAGAAGAAAATTCCAGGCATAGTGATGAGCCAAATTTAAGGAAAACATTGGGAAATGTACCTATGTACATATACACGGAAATTTTTATTTTTATATATATATATATTTATATATATATATATGTAAAATAAATACATAAATCAACTAGATGTATAGGTGTGTATGCAATTATATCTCTGGATTTATGAAGTATTTGCAATAAGGAATAATGATAAAGAGGATCAGATCACATTTTTAAAAAAAAATCTAATTATGTCAATTTTTTTTCCGGTTTTGAAAATTTTCCAGAGGGACGAAACTGTGTAGGTCAGGACGTTAGGATTAGATACTGACACACAAATTTTTTAATCTGTGGGATAAGGAAATTCAGCTGTGAGCACAAAAGAGCAAAGTATTTTCACACAAGTAATTCTAACCCTCTCAGGAAAGCTTTAATCCTGTGACTAAGTCCTGGTGAAGTCTGTGAGATCTGTCTGATAATGATGATAAAGTTTCTGATTATCTTACAAGTAGAATAAATTGAATGAAATTCAGCACTGAGCTGTGGAGACGAGGTTTCCTAGTTTAAATATGTTTGAAGAGGTATGAGAAACATTAGTGAATACTTCTCATTAAATCCATGATTAACTAAAACATAGTTATTCAATAATGTTTCCTGAAGATTTAATACACACTGTGAAAAAAATTCCAACATTTGTT
Organism: Pachycephala philippinensis; assembly: GCA_013397055.1. Lineage (NCBI taxonomy): Eukaryota > Metazoa > Chordata > Aves > Passeriformes > Pachycephala > Pachycephala philippinensis. Next base: position 365,350 of record VWZT01011464.1, on the reverse strand, counting down.
CCAGTTTTGTGTTCATAATAATAAAATTGGCCAGTGATAAATAGTAAAATGATGAAGAACTCATCAGCATTGACATATCTACATGAAGAGGGGAATCAGTCAAATGAAACTAGAAAGATATTATGTGCATATATGAGTTTTCTGCTGAGTGGCACAAATGGAGCAGTTCAGGAGGTGACCGGTTTGGTCTGAAGAATTCCACCAACGATGGCATCTCTTGCTGAAAATTGACCCTTTTGCCATAACTCTGCATGTAAGACTTCAGGAGAAGGACAAAGTAACTTATGTGGCTTCCAAATCTAACTGAAAGTTCCTCTATATTAAAAATTCCTGACTGGATCAGTATGAATACATATGTGTATATCCTGAAGCACTTTTTCAAGCTGTGAGAAGAGACATCTCTTGATATGTCTAGGAGAAAAAATTGCTGGAATGGGAATTTTGTCCTGAGGTACTCAGTGGTAATTCTTGCTCTTTGTTATGTACCTTTTTGTGTACTTTTTGTGTACTTCATTTTAAAATAGAGAAATTGAAAATGACACATCAGTCAATTAAAAAAGATTTATGCGAGAATTGAATTCATACCTCTCATCCAGAATTATTTTACACGCGTTCAACCTTACAAGGTCAGCCTAAGTAAGAGTAGTATTTTAAATACCCTTAAATGTATTTAATTATATAATTATTTTTCTATGAAAGCTTTAAAAACTGTTCTTTGAAGTAAGACAGTCCCATAGAGAGACACTACACATCTCCATGATGAACACTTGCACATACTGTTTCCATGATGTTGTCCCTGCCCACTCCTTGGTTAATGTCATCTACCAGGCAGACAGGTGAAGAAAATCCTTTCATACTATAAATGGCTTCAATCTAAATATTCCACTGGAGCAAGTTCCCAAAAATTAGCCTTTCACTTCATTGTGATGATGATGGCTCACTGATCCTTTGGAGGGCTACTCCAGACCAGACTCTCTGTCTATTGAGTTATACAGGCAAGGCACACAAAATGAAGTCAGAATCTGTTTTGCTGACTTTTGTTGATTTTCACTGTGTTTAGAATGAATCACAGGAGAGAGTCACCCAAATGTTGTTCTGTAAATTGATGCCTTTTGATGCAATCAGGTCTTAGAACCTTCCTTTTCTGAATGAGGTTTAAAAGGGAAATTTACGTTAGAAAGAGAAATATATGGCCAGCATTTCTGCCACTAAAATTTCCACTAGCATATTGCTGTATTTTCTGCAATAAACCACAAAATATTCTGCACATTACAATGGTTATTATACTAATGCCAACTACCTTATTATCCTATAATTTTCCTTAAATAATTTGATTTTACAATTGGTTGGTTTGCCTCAGCAAATTAAGTAAATCTGCTAAGAAGGAAGATGGGTAATAAACTGTTCTTCACACATGAATCAAAAATTAATCGATGTTCCAAAGTAAATTGTAACTGTAGTGCTCTTTGTAAGCTCTCTTCTGAGTCTGGTGAATTTGGGAAAGACACGTAAAGACAGACTAAAGGACCTGAAAATGTAGGTGACAATGCACCACAGGCTGCTTTCTGGACTTCCATGCTGACTGTGCTTGTGTAGAAGTCTTTTTTTTAAATACATGGGAATTTTAAAGATTGGGAAAAGGCAAAGAAAAGGAGATTGAGAGGATATGATTCCTTGAAAGTTTTCTGAAAGCAACATTCTTGTAGAGGATTTTCTCAGCTGTCCACCCATGCATTTTTATATGAGAGAAACATTGTGGCAAAAGATGTGTTGATATGTCTCCACAATGGTAGATACTTTTTTCTGATTTTAATAAGTACTTTGTTTTTAAATGAAGTTCAGAGCCCTCAGGATAGCCTGCCATAAACATGTGGTCACATCTTGCACTTTTATTGCAGTCCATCAGAGGAAGTGCAGTATATCACACTTCTGACTTTCTAAACATTTAATCAAGAACACAATAATCCATCACCTCTGTGTAGGTAAGGCTCATAACCCAATTCAGAGCATTACTAGCTAGATAAGTAATTTTTATGTTCCCTTATTTGATTCATGGGATGAAGGTGAAATAGCGAGAAGTTGAATAGGATTTCAGACTATGGGACAGGAATAGAGGTGAGGTGACAGTGTCTGTTCTGTCCATCAGCAGTCAATGTCCCCTTCACAAGCACACCACATTAATTAAAAAGGTTTTTTGTTTTGTTGGGGTTTTTTCCCTGGATATTGTTTAGGCTTTT
>VWZT01011464.1:252845-363072 GCA_013397055.1 Pachycephala philippinensis | reverse complement strand
TTTTTTTTTTTTTGATGTTTGGGTTTTCTTTTGTTTTCTTTTATTTGGAGGAGGGGGAAGCAGAAGAGACTAACATGATAAAAGTCCTTTGACACTGCAGCCTTAAGTAAGATTTTTTGCCAACAGTTTCGGGCACTGCATGCCAGGCAGAAGTAGGGTCTTGCAGTAACAGCTTCCTCTGTTGTTGGCAGGCAGGAGGTTTACATTTCTTTTGTGGACACATTTTGACTACAGCTGTGACTGAAATTAATAAAACAGCCCTAAGAGAAGTTGCTCGTGGACTGAAGCATGGAAGTTACTGTTCCTGGTACCTGCCAAGTGCAAATGATCAGGAAGCCCCAGAAGAAAACAATGTGTCCAGGAAAATCTGAGCCTTGCAATGGAGGAAATCCAAGCCAGGTTAGGGCAGAGGTGACAACCTGAAGGAAGGGATACACCTCTTGCGTGTTGCTCTTTTTTGTTCTGGGCAGCAAGAAAATTTCTATGATTCCTACTCTGTGTGTCCATTTAAATTGGAACATTCCTCAAATATAGCTGGACTTGCAGGACTAGTCTGAGAGGGGGAGAAAATGGATCCTTAGCTATAGAAATGTAGCAACTTCTCTGAGAGATCTGATAGCCTTGCAGCTGATCTTCAGTGTGAACTCTGAATTAGGCAATAGGTTTCAAAGACTCCAAGGTCCTTTATGTGTATCTGCTGTTTGCCAAAGGATGGCTTATTTGAATTCATGGATGTATATTTTAAAATATAATCTATGTACTTGAATTTTTGTTATTGTATAACAATACATTTGTTATCAAGTACAGAAGTCATTTTAATACATCAGCAAACAATATGAACATTTATGTTATGAACATTTTTGGGATTATTTTTTCTGAGAAACTGCCTTCTGTATCATATTATTTGGCTTGCTTTTCCATCTCTTTAGGAAAAAACCCACAACCCTATAAAATTCTTTTTATAATGTAATTGTAATTGTAATCTTATTTCTCTCTTGTTGAAAAATAACATTTTTAAATCTTATTTTTAGATATGAGAGTAATAAAACATGCTTTGTTATTAAAGGAACAGTTGAGACTGGGTATATTATCATCAAGTTGAAATTTATACCAGTTGAGAGGTTTTGGAATGCGACAGCTGAAACTCAGTTTCCTGCAGAGAAGGATTTATGAAATGCTACAGGGGGCAGGGAAGGATGCATTACAATATGGCCTTTCCCACAGAGAGGGATCTTACAGAAATCTAACCTAAAATTGCCTCGCCTGAATATGCATCTAAAATGAAACACACCTTATTCACCTGCAGCAGGTGCCTGGACTCTGCTTTACCTCAGAGAAACCACAAGAAAAACCTTAAAGAATTCTATATTCTTCATATACGACTGGCTACTTTGGAATCTACTAAATTAAGCTAAGATTTTCCAGTGGAAATCCTAACTTCTGCTCTATTTTTGAGTCAGTTTTTTTCTGAAAAACCTTGTAATCTATTCCTTGTAATCTATTCCTGTGCCTATTTAACCAAATAGTACACATTATGTGACCACTGCATTAGCTTTTCCTGAAGCAGCGGAGGGAGCAATGTTTTTTCTCACAGGGAGAGTAGAATAACAAAACCATTGAAGTGGCAAGATATTACTAGACTTCTGTCTGACTTCTTTTACATGTAAATGGTTTTAAAAGGACATTTGATGGAAAAATAAAGCTTGTAGGTAGGATGATGTAACAAGCACATCCAGGCATACAGGAATTCTAGGATTGCCAGACATACTGTTGCTGTGTTAAGACCTTCACATTACTCCTGGTACTGTGTGTGTGTTAGGAGACTCCTCACTGTGGTTTCAGCTTGACTTTGACCCTCAGACTTAGGTCTCTTATGTCTGCTCTCCCCTGCTGTTGTGTTCGTAGTGGAGACTCAGCTGCATGTACCCAGGTGAAATGCTTCATGATTTGAGTCTTTTTACCTTCCTTGTGTCTGGGTGCCCATGTCAATTGAACAGGGGTGACTGGCAGAGAGAAAGGGGCACACAGTCTGCCCCTCTGCTGTAGATTGCCTGTCTTCAACCCAGAGCAGACGTGACCCAGCCTGCAGAACAAAGCTCTCTGGAAAGGAGCCTTGAGGATTTCTGTCAGGACAAGGATCTATCATTACAAGTAACAACTTGCACAGATGATGACCGCCGCCTCCAGTGTTCATCCCATCATGTGGGACTTGCATTTGACATATGGGGCTTGAATGTGCTGTTTTCAGCCACCTGTAAGCAAGACGAGGCAGCTATGCTTCAGATATGTATTCAGTGCTTCATTGTGCAACACTGCAAAACCACAATTTTGAAGACAGAAAGTAAATTGGCTAAGCAAGGTTACATTTTTTAGGACACAGAGAGGGATATGTGGCTATGGGAAACTTTAGGAAGGCATATTTCATTAATTTTCAAAACATTATCATGGCAAACAAAAAGAATTTTGCATTACCATCTGGTGTCAACTGCTTTACACATTTGAGATAAAGTTAGAGAGGAAAAAAGAGCACACTAGAAAATTCGAACTGTTTCAAAGAAGGATTTCTTGAAACATCAGTGCTGACACACAGAAACAGATGGACACCCCAAAAGAATATTATGATTTTCTTTCACCACTTTGCCTAATGTGTCTGCAAGCATAAATAAATATCTATGCATTTATACATGCCTGCAGGTGTAAAGAGATACCACTGCTGTTGGAGAGCAAGAAACAAACCTTTTATGTCATTGTAGCTGTAGTACCTAGGAATAGCCCAGGGGACTTTTACAGGAAGGGTGTTGAGATACACTCATCGAGGTTTATGAGTAGGGACAGTTCACAGTTGGTGGATATTCTGGTTGAAGATGCTGTTGGGGACAAATAAATCAAAAGAAGACAAAGACAGAAAATGAAAAAACAGGAAAGGGAAAATTCTATTCCATATCTGTCTGAGAATGGCAGGGACAGGATGCCAGACAAGTATCCTCCTCTGAGGGCTCACTGAATTGCAGCAAACTGCGGTGATGATGATGATGATTCTGGTGAGTTTTTGACATCTTTCCCCTAATGCTATGTATATTTTTCATTAGGATCCACAGAAACTCCCTCTGGGTTGTTTCCAATTAGAATGTTCTAAATGTTAACTGAAGTATGCTGCTTAGGTGTCAGTGTTGCACACTGATTAGTTGTTGTGCTTCTGTGCACATAAAAAATGGAATAATATTTTTTGAGGATTTAGGTGGCTCTTAACTGCTTACTTGTGCACTGTGCTTTGGATTTTTCTTAAATATATATATATACACACACACATATATAGCATATATATGTGTGTGTGTATATATATACATAAAAAATTAAAAAAGGAATGAAAGGGGGAAGCTAGGAGAGGAATGAATCACATGCCAGTGATGCCCGTGGTATTGAACAAGAGACCTGTCATGACAACACCATCAAGATTTGCAGGTGCAGGGCTGCGAGAATAACAATAAGAATATAATAAGATGGGGGGAAAAATTTGGCACGGAGGCCTTGGAAATGCTGCCTAAGTGGCTTAGGTATAAGATTAGAGAGTTGTAAATAGTAAGTTCTTATCATTACTATGACTAATGCAGGCAGTACCAAAGATACTGGAAAAAGACAGATTTGGCTTTTGTTAAATCTGGATCCTTGCAAAGAAACAGATGCATTGAGAGGCAGGTATGGGGAGTCTGAGGATATTTGTCAAGGCTCAATTCAGGAGAGCATTGATGTGCAGGCGTGTTTTATTCATATAGTCAGCTGGTTTTCTAGGACTCTGTGAGGATGCTTTGTGTTCATGGGGAGGAAAGTGAGCCATCAGTGAGATCCAGCGTGCCTTGGTTTTTTTCATAAATCTGGTGGTGTTTTTCTGCCATATCAGCCTTCTGCAAGAAGAAGTGCGTGGAAGGGACACCTCCTTAGTGGCTGTGTAACAACAGACTGGGATATTGTAAAAATGGCAAGTATATTTAGAATTTGAGTGGATGGATCTTCATTATGACTCTTTTACAGGTAGATTAGTCATCAGCAGCAAGGACATTACAAGAAGAAACTTTTACCTACAGATTGCAGGGACATCCCTGAGAGACAGCACAATACTACCAACAGGAGAAGTGTACTAACTTTGCGCACTTCTCAGCTGTCTAATTTTCCTGCTGCTCAGGCACTTGTATAACATCTTCAATACCTGCCTACATCTTCAATACCAGCTTATCCTGGCATTCATGTGTGTCCTGGTTCTGGCCAGGCCAGGGTTAATTTTGCAGGAGCCTATATATACCATGGCCAGGACATGAGAGACATGAGGCTATTCTATACCATCTTACTTCATTGCCTGGGGTGGAGTAAAGAGACTCTCTTCTTGGGAGAAGGGGGTCCTTCCAGTGGAGAAAACATGACAGAGGGAGCTGTCTGGTATTGTCTATCACTGGGGAATTTTTTCATGAAGATCGCTTCTTTTCTTACACCATTTGTTAATAATATAGTTGCTGTTACTGTTCATTTTCTTATCTCACTGCTGTTTCCAGTAAATTGTTCTTATCTCAACCCATGACCTTTGTCTTTTGTGCTTCCGATTGGAGGGTGACTTACGTTATAATGTAAGATGTAACCAAAAGCATGTATTCTATTATCACCTTCTCAAGCTTTTAAAGTAGCTGGGGCAGTGTTTGTTATCTCCTACCATGACTCATCCCTGATAACTCCCTCCGGGGCTATCTCTGTTTAATGGGCAATCAAGGACCCACCGCATGACTCATAGAATTACATCAGCCCATTGTGAGATGCTCTGCCCAGGGGGGAGGAGCCAAGCATTCCCACCTGGATATAATTTGGGGTTTGGAACAGCGCAAACAGCCCTTACCTACTGGGTTTCCAGAGGACAAGATTTACCATTGGACCTTCAAGTGAAGGCCAGACTCTTTTCTACAGGATTGCTGCTTCAACAGGACCACTTCATCTGGACTGCCACCACCACCCTGACTAACAGGGTGTCAGGTTGTATCCTGACTGTCAGTGTTCTTAGACTATTGCATTAATTTTAATTTTCCTATTAAATTATAATTCTGACTTGTGATCTCCCACAGGTTTATTTTCAAGCTAGTACAGAGGCGTAGGAGGGAGAGTGGTGTGGGAGGGTTTTTTTAGCGGGAGTACTAAATTGGAGAATGCCGTTCCTCAACAATAACAACGTAGGACTGGAATAGAAAGACAGAACAGAGAAGTGAAGGACACAAGTCACTAAGGCCTGGAGTTGGATAAAAAATGGTTAGTGGGCCATCCACTGACATTTCCAGTTTTAGAACAGATTACCTTGACTCAGCAAAGTGTCTGTGACCATCTTTGCCACACAAAAATGTCTAGGGAATTCACTGAGACTCCCCCCCACTTTTAACAATTACACATGTCATTTTTCCTTGTGCAATTCCTTTCACACAGCTGACCTTAAGGTATTAAGGTGACCCCTAAAGGTGTGTGATGACTCTCACTGTTCTTTTGTGCATTTTTGTACTTTAACTCAGAATTTTCCATAAGGAGGAGTGAGATAATTAGCATTCAGTTTCTTTTTCCCCGAATGCTGAGAGAAATTATCTTGTGCAATCTCCATGGTGTCTCCACCAACATTGAATGAATTTTAAAACAATGACACAAAACATTTTTCCAGTTCAGTTATGGATGTTCAGTAATAACCAATATTGTGTCTGTTCTGTCTTCCCCCTCCAGGAAGCTTGTTTTATAGCAGTGCTTTGGAAGTGTCACAGCCAGTGCTACCAGTTCTGTATGCAGAGATGAGGACAATAACCTCAGGGATGTGGCAGCACATGAGCTGCACAGCTCTTCTTGTTTGCACACACATATTCCATCCTACAAATACAGAAGACAGGTGGAATATGATGGATCTGAATGTACTAGTACCTCTCTTCTGTAGTCTCTGAGGCTGCTGAAAATTATTGCTTCTGTGAATAAGTTATTTTGACTGGGCATTTCTACTTTCTTTGTTATCTTTCTTACAATCTTGTTGCTCTGATTTTCACTGGGAAACAGGCCATGTGTAATTTTTTTTAGCACTTTGTTTAGTAGGTATTGGCCTAAGATAGGGGCTCCCATCTGCTGTTAACCTTGGAAGACTTGTCATGACTTTGGGCTGAGGGTAAAGGGCTACAAAGAGCCATTCAGCCACCATGGAGAATCACTCTGAACGGCAGGATATACTAGCTCCTGTTCACAAAATACTTAAGGTAGCTCTAGATCAGAGTAAATCTCAACCCTGGACTTGTGCTAGACACTGATGTCTTGGGGAAAGCATTTTGTGGAGGTAAAGAGGACATCAGCTTTTGTTACTGTTTTTTGCCCTGAATAGATGGCAATTCACATATCCTCTAGCTGCAGCACAGCACCCTAATTTCTCTTCAGCTCCTTCAGCGTGTCCTGCCATGGGCACAAACCTCTGTATTTTCAGTCTCAGGAAGATGAAGAGAACTCTCCTGTGCATACTGCCTAACACGGGGGTTATTTCTGCCCCAGTTCCCAGGATTGGTAACATCTAGAGAGACCTAGATCTAGGCAAATTTAGAAACCACAACAATCCACAGGAAAACCTTGGGCCTGACATTGCTCTTGTATGAGTAATTCCTCTCAGGTGCAGTGTGTTGGGCTCAGAGCTGCTTAGAGTCAGGCAGAATCAGAGGTACATCTTCTTGGTTAACTCAGTGCAGAGAGACCTGTAACTTTCTCTGCTGAGTTTCCTGTCTCTTTCCCAGAGCCTACAGTGTTTCTCATCACTGGTTTTACTCTGCTGGAATAGGAAAGACTTCAGAATATTTGGGGGTTCTTTAATGGTGACTGTATTAGAGCTAGAAAGCAACCACCCAGATTTAAATATAAATTTATTGGATCAATCTCAGAATATAGGATAATGTTATTTTAGTTTAGAAGTCTGAGGTCACTCTAGCCAGTGTGCTTTAGAAAAGCACACTGAAGTGTTTAATTTAGCAAAGAGTATTTACAAAAAGAAAAATTAAACAATCATATTGGGTTTTACATAAGTAGCAATTAAATATGTTACGGTATTAAACATCTCATATTTTATATAAATGCATCAGAGGCTTGTTCTTAAACTCAGTGTTCCCAGCCATAAACTGAACATTAGGTAGAAATTTCATAGAACAATTCTAAGCATGTAAAGAAGATAAGTTTATAACCCTAATACAAAAGAACGTAAGTATCACACCACCTCGTAACTTACTGAATTGAGAATGGATTTAATTTAGGTAGATTCACTGTAATAGAAGATTTCAAGACTGTGTGATGTATTAGTATCCATCTGTTTAGAGAGAAGTTAATTGTCATAAAACAATAATACAGTCCAGAAAATTATGTAAAGCAGCTGTTAATCAGAATTTTTTTTTTAAGTGAAAAGCAATTGGAAATTATTCTAAGAACTGTTTTTCCACGCACACAATAGAGCCAACCTTTATTAAAGGCCAGAGAAATAGATAAACTAATAACCGCAACTGAGTAGCTGTAAAATTGAGGTGAAAGGAAAATGTTGCCATGCTTTATCAAAGTATGCAGCTCCATTTAAATATTTTTTTTTAAAGAGTCACTCTATTTTCACCTTGAACTAAAGCATCATCTTTGAATAACCAATGAGATGCACAGAACAGCAAGAATGCATACTTGGTCAGGAGTTGCAGGGACATACAATGATTAGAAACTCTCCATTTAAAAAAAACCCAACAAACAGCCCTTCTAATTCCTTCATGCTTGGCAAGTTTGCTTTAAAAACTGGATTCAAAAGTCAGTTAATTAAGAAAACAGCCAGGATACCAGAATATTAGTGACATAAAGAGGCTAGTCAGGTTTTTCATAGGGAATATTTTTCATGAAATGCAAATGTATAGACAGGTGTCAAAAAGGTTTTAAGGCATGCCAGTGTGACTTTGCTTCTGCACAGTTCTCCTTGAAGAAATTTAATTTCACATGAGATGTTAAGACTCAAATCAGAGTCCTTTTTTGCTAATTTATAATGTTTTATCTGCCTGACCACCTGCGGGAAAACTTTACACTACTTTTGACATATCATTAGCACAGACCTCAGGTTCCCAGCTACTAACTGTGTCTATTTTATCTCTGCTGTCAAACTTATTCACAGTGTGAGCAGTGTCTTTTGGATCTTCAAGGATAACTGGGAAGTGTTTTATTGCCCCTGCAGAGCTCAGTATTGTCTCTTGTGTTGCTTAGGGTTTATATGCTGGCTATAATACGCTAACAAGTCAGCATAAGGATGTGAAAAACACAAGCAATTTCATTGCTGTGTGCATGTTCTCCATTTTTCTGTGAATACAATCTACTCCAAGGAAATGATAAAGAGGCAGAAAAGGAAACAGTGAAGCAACTCTTTCAACCTCTCCAGGTTTTCTCTTCTTCCTCTAGAACAGATTTTCTTCGCATATCAGAAGCCAAGTTTCTCAGGAACAGGTGTAAACTTATTACTCCACATATATCCATGCTGAGAAGTATAAAAAGTAGAACAAATGCATTAGCTATAGGAGAAGGTGTATCCAAGCAGAAGTTTTGTTTGTAGAACATTTCAGCTGTGAATGCTGTTTCTTAGATAAGAACTTCAGAAAAATTGCTTCAGTATTCACTTAGCTCTTCAATTTCCTTTCAGTTTTATTGGCCAGTGAAGTGGATTTTTTTTCCAACAAAACTTCCTGTAGAAGCCAAGAACCTGCAGTTGTGCAGAGCTTATGGGTTGTAAAAGGGTTTTCAGTGTGTTTGTTTCCTTCCTGTAAGGAACTCTAGAGTCTGAGTGCCTGTTTTTCATTGCTTTTGGTGTATTTCCATAAATGTGGCATACGTTCATAGCAGAATACTTTTGAGACAAGTGGATACAGAGGATGAGTATTTCTCAGAATTTGGGATCTTTTTTCTCAAATGGTGCATGATTGAGGGCATGGCGTTCAGCCAGCTACCAAACCTGTGCCAAATAAATCTCTCCTTTTCAGCTTTTAGCTTTTAACTTTGTAAAATGTTTCTTGAAAGTAGTCTTAGATGTATTACAGGCAAACATTCCTGGGTCTTTTTTGGAGTGGAATTGCTCTTGTCTTGTAAGGACATGGAAGGAAGAGTAAAATACAGGATCTCACCTCTCATACATTACAGGACTGTGGTATTACGAGTTTGAGAACCCTGGAGCCTGGTTTCACTGAGGATTTTATAGCATTGTTTGTACTTCATCAAGCATAGTAACTCTTACTGAGACTGAGTTTCTTCTGGTTTCCTCCTGTTAAAAAAGTACACTCTACAGGTTATTTTATGAATGCATTTCTGCAGCTCTTCTTCTAAAGATTTATCTATATTGAACAGAAGTTCCTTATGTCTGGTGGAAATGCTTCATCTGATGTATCCCTAAATTTCTTTTTTTTTCAAAACTTTATGTTGGAGGCTTATAGACACCAAAACACAACTAGCTTGATTTCCATCATTCCAAATCAATAAGCCCCAGGACTTCTTGCTGTTAAGTCCAGAACACATGCTTTAAAACAAGAACATAATATCCAGTTCTGTATGTTCCCATTAAAAAGTGCTTCTTACAACCGTAAACAGTCCACACCAGGAAACAAGAAAGCAGGTTGTGCAGTATAAAAGTAGTGTCTCATGTTCTGTGTTAAGCTGGGTGTGTCTGTTTGCAACAGCAATATGTGGCTTATTACTGCATGTCAGAATTTTTAGTAACTAGGGACAGTGCAGGCGAGGAACTGGAAGATAGATGGATATTATGCATAGTCAATTAAACAGCTTCAAGGTTCAAAATTAAGTCCTTCTAGTATGCACAGCAACAGCAGTGTTCTGTAGCTGCCATGACCTCTTCTGGTGTCACTTTCATAGCTCAGCCACAAGGTTTCAGAAAACTTTTGTGGCTTTAGAAAAAAAAGTGAGATTTTTGAACTGCCCAGATTACTCAATACATATTTTCCAGATTCTTTGACTCGCAGCTGGTATTTGCTATGGCTTTCCATGGTGCTAAAAGCAATCATCGGACACAATAAATGATTAATATATGTGATATTTGTACAAGGGTGACTTGAAGTCTGTCCTTGCAATTTTAATGGTTCTTGCAATTAATTTTATGTTTAGAAGGATCATAAATAATGTTTGGCATTGTAATACAGGAAGACTAAAGCAGAATTGTTTGCTGAAATCTGCTTCACACTGTCATGTCTAGGTCTGCAGAACAGTTTGTAGTGACAGAAAAATGTCCTGCAAGGTTCCTTATCATCTTTGCAAGATGATGTGTATGCCCCAGTCACTGTATCAATGATGAGCTCTGTCCTTAAACTCTTCCCTTTCCAGGGTCCCAGGAGAATATGGGGGTGCAGGGAGGGTGCAGTGGTGTCTGCGTATTATCCCTAGATGCCTGTGGGGCTCAGCTGCCTGATATACACATTTCAGAACTTGTCTCCTCTTACCCAGAGCCACCCAAGTATTAAGTACATTTTGTGAATGAATGACATTTGGGGCTGTATTTCTCCTGAAACTATTATTGCTGGGAACTGCTGTCTTCATGTCTGCTCATTTGCCTTTAAAAGGAGTTGTTAATTCCAAAGAAGTAATTATTTTCCTTTTTACACTTCCTTTCCCCACTGATTTTCAGAGGACCATGAATAAATACTTGACCAGGCCTTCACAACTATGAAAAACCTGACTTCTGGAGTATTTCCTGGTTGCTGGTGGACAGCTTTACAGTGCCTTTGTCTCTTCTGCTACCCAGCACTGCCAGTAGATTCAGAGAATGTCACCAGCATGACACCACCCTTCCAAGAGGTGTGTGGTAAGACCGCATGGCAACTGGCATTTAGTCTTATGCAAAGTGTAAGAGAGATCTCTTGAGGTAACCATGTTCCTCCTCTCAAAAATAGCTTTATTGATGATAAGGTGTTTGTCATTTTGCCTGTGTAGTTGCTAAACTGGTACAGAGGAGGTCCTGATTTAAAAACACACATAGTCACAAAGAAATATCTACAGCCCATAATAAATGACCCCTGCAGACAGGGATCTGCTAGGTCGAGGTGTATTTATGGCTTATCAGAACTGGATGTGTTCTCTGAATGGACCTGTTTTGTTTAGAGCTGGTACCATTCCTTGTCTTGCTTTGGAAGGAAGTCAGAGGCTGTAAGGTGGTCCAGGATACTTAGTACTTAGACCAGCCTGAATATGCCATTACTTCCATAGCAGAACACCATAGACATAGGAAGCTTTTTGGAAGGGATTTAGAACTTTGCGACTACTCCCTATCCAGGCATTCTCATGAAATCACTTTTCCTTGCCTGTTGTGCTGAGGATGAACAGGAAACCTGGAAATGTGCTAAGGCTTTGCTGACATATGGAATTCAAGCTGCTCTGAGAGTGGAGATGGAAGGAGCCATTCCTGGTCATAGATCTGTGAGTAAGATTACAGTTGCTTGCCTAATTTCATTCTGATGGGAAGTCACGAATCTCTTGCTGTGCAGATACTTACTAGTATACTACATAACATGTAAAAATAGTAGATAAAAGAGTCTACTTCAGCCATGTGCCAGGTTTTAAAGTGCTTAACTAAGGAAAATAACTGGGCAGTTTGGAGACTAGGCAGGCCGGTGGAAAAATTGAATGGCCCCTGGAGCAGCATCATTTCTCTGCAGTGTGGGAACCTGACTTTAACATAAGTACTTTCTGATTCTTATAGTCACAGGGATCTGGGCGAAATCCAATCACAGCCAGAAGCACTTCTTTCTTATCTCATATCCTAAAAATAGGACAGGAATCATAAAACTGGGTAGAATTATTTTTGCGTGTATTTTAGCAGACATTTACAAGTATACCATTTGTGGCAAATATGTATCTTTTAAGAAGTTTGGCTCTGCTGACTGATACTTTCATAACTGGTTTGAAAGAAGTATCAAAAAGCTGCTGTGTGGAATCCTAACACTCACTGTTGCATTTTAAAACGCTTCTGTGTTGGTGCTGTTGGAAGCAAAAAGTCTTACTAAATATTTTACCAGTTCTCTCTGTGAGACCTCAGTGCAGAGGCCCTTAGGCTGAGAATGTGCATTTACAGGCAGAACACCTCCCATAGTCTCTGAAGGTACCATCGAGTTAGGCTACCAATCATGTTCTAGATTTTCAGCAGTGGCTCATGTTTCCCTGACTGAAATTACTGATGTACTTTGGCACTATTTGGAAATACATGCCACAAGTTAAGAGTTTTCTGTGTTCACAGATCCTAGCCTAAACTGTGACTGCATGCATGGGTGTTGCTTTTAAAAACCCATTGTGAATGTCCTAATTTCAATAATTTTAATAATTTTCCACAAATTATTTCCCAAGAAATATAGCAAGAAATGGGTTTCCTCAGTTTGCCATTTTAAATTTCTGAGTTGACTCCTGTGCTTTTCTAACAATTTCTTTTCAGCTTTTAACCCAGCGTAGTTCTGACAATTATGAAGTTGTCTCATTCATGTAAATCATTAAAGCAGTGCCCTTTCCTGCCACTGGTGCAGTGAACAGTCACAAAAGGTTTTCTTCCAATTACATGCCCCACTGGGCCCTTCCTAATTTAAATATCCTCTCATTTTTCTCATTTTTCCTTTGTTCTAAGTTGTCAATATTGCTGCTCAGCAAAGTAAAGTTGTGTCAGTAATCATGGTAGGTATTCCCAAGAGATGCTGTGCTTTCTGAAATGCTGAAGTCTGAAAATCAATTGGTTTTAAAAGGGGATAACAGAGGGGTTTTGTGTGATTCTTCACCTCCTGGCAGGGATTCTGTGTGGCTGCACTCTGTTTATTAGGTAGCTATGAATGTAGCAACACAGCTTGAGACTTACTGTTTAATTCTTGTCAGTGTTTATTACTCACAATCACAGAGAAAGGTTTTGTTTTACTGGGCACTCTGCAAATAATACCTGGCCTCCACAAATGTGCCCCTCCATATCTTGCAGGTGAACAATCAGCCAAGCAAGGGCTGAAAAAATGTCATCTGTGAAGCTTAGTTGCTCACTACTAAATTGGCTAAATTTACCTCAATATCAAACAAGCAAAAGGTTTAGGAAATATTTGTACAGTCCATACGTCAATGGGTGTTATTCACCTAGAATTAATAGCTGATCAGCTGATAGCTGAATAGCTATCTGCTCTTAAGAAGCTCCTCTTTCCAGGGTGACAGAGCACAAGGCATCACTTCTGACATCATTAAGGGCTGTGTCTGAAAGTGTTGCATTTCAGTAGGAAATTTTAAGCAAAAATAGAGGTGAGCATCCTGAAAAAAAATTCTTTCATTCTGAAGTTTTTTATTACTGAACTGCAATTGAAATGCACTGCGTGGGGAAGGATGAGCACCTGCTTCTACACTAAACTGCCTGCTGGAGGGGATTGCTCACAGCCTTTCCATGAAGGATGGGGCCTCGTTATGTGACTGCTATCAGTCACAAGCTGTGGCATAGTTTTACTAAACGCAATCCTTCAGGGCACAAAGTGAATTGTTTTCCAGCATGTTGGTTGTTGCCCCATTGCATAGGCTGTGTCTGGGCCCTCTGGATTTTGCAGCAATGAAAGGAGAGTTCAACTTCAGACCTGCCTGCAGGGTAGTGTGTAAAGGCTGACTCTAGGGTAGCAGGGTCACCTCTAGGACACATATTAGTGTCCTAGACTGGCTTGTGCAGCATCTAGGAATTACTGCTGCAGTCTCCAGGGCTCTATTTAAATTGGTTGTGTGTTATCTCTAAGTCTGGGACATGTATCCTATGTGCTGATCTGGCATAACTTGTCGAATCACTTTCATGTCCTATCCTCTTCAGGACAACAAAAGTGCTTTGACTTATTCTGATGTCAGGAAATTCAAAATCAAATTTGCAGCACTTTTTCTCTATTCTGGAGAGAAAACTCCAGAAATTTTCTTCACACGACGTTAAATGTATACTTGAATTGTCCTTCCCTGTAGGGTTGGTCTTTTTTTTTTTTTTTTCTTTTAAATAGTGGAACAGTCACCTGTCTTCATACAGTTCAAAATGAAATGCTTACAAGGCCTTGCCTAGTGAACTTTATTATGGAGATGGAAACCTGCCCGCAAGAAGTCAGGGTTAGCCAATATTTGTCTGAAGTGTAGAGTCACCTTTACAGCAGTTGAGATCTATGTTTTGGGCACTAAGAGGAATGTGATTCTTTCTTAAGAGAGAAGAGTGAGGGCTTTGCACAGAGGCAGTCAATTATGCAGTTTGCTCCAAAATGAGCCAATCACTCATTTTAATGAGGTGAATTTCAACTTGGGTATAAGTATGTCCTTGACATTTTTTAGTTGCAGTGACATTATCTGAGCAGCTTGTTCTAAGAGAAACAGACATACCCAAGAGAAATCAGACATACACAAGTACATCTACCTCTACAGGGAAAAAGGCACTAAGCAGGGTGACTTGCTTAGCAAAACCAGTAACAGCTTACTAGACATTGCCAGGATTCAGTTTTCCTCTGTTTTGTGAGTTTCTGCAGAATATTTGAGGCAATGAAGCTGCAACAGATGAATGCAGAGCTACAAGGTTCAGAAAACAGGTGTAAGAATTGATGATAAAGTAACAAGCATTGTGTGATCACACTGGGATTTTGTTCAGCATTGTTATCTCTACGAGGTCTCTGAAATTTGTGATATCAGCTGGTGAATGCCATCTTTTTTCTCCTCCTTCCTGTTCTTTTTTTCTTCATTTCAGATATTTGGAATACTCTTCTAATTTGTAAATAGTTCTAAATTTAATTAGGAAAGAGGAATTTTTCTGGGAAGCCCAAATATTTATTCACTATAAAATAGAGATCTCAGCAAAGTTAGTTTCGTTGTATTAGTTACTATAAAAATATCCACTAGGCCACAGCTGTAAGAACACAAGCCAGGGATTCAGGTGTGTTTTGACATTTAACTCAGATTGAACATGCCAGGAAATAGATACCTAAAATATATCTTAATCCACCTTGACAACCTGTGAAAAGGTTAGGGGAGTAGAAGGAAAGATTCACTAGCTGCATTTTACAGATAAGGATTAGAGACAGGGAGTTCAGTGTTGTGCTGCTCCTTTTGAAGCTATCTCAAAGACTTAGATGCATGGTGTATAGGTAGTGGCATACAAGAATGGCTTTTTCCGGCAAGAAATATGGCTTCCAAAAAAACCCAGTTTTCTTGGGAACATGATTTTACACACCCAATTATTTTTTTTTTTGTTAGGAAAGAGAGAGTGAGTCAGCTTTGTCTGTGATACACTAGATCTTGATTTGTTAAGTTCTTTGACATCATAAGGTTCTTTAGTGCCATTTCATCTTGATTTAAGAAAGAAAATTTTTTATAGTGAGGACAGTCATACACTGTAACAATTTTCCGAGGGACTCTACCGAGTCCAACCACTGGAGGTTTTCAAGATGCATTTGGACAGGGTCTCAGATAATATAATTTATGCTCCCTTTTCCAAAAAATGTTGGAAACCAGATGATTTCTTGTGATCCCTTCCAGCCTCTGCTGTTCTGTTATTCCATCATAAACAACAAATGTTTTTTTTCATGTATACCGTTGCATCTTTAGAGGAGCTGTATTTCTTACTGCAATTATTGGAAACATCATCTCACACTTTCCTCTGAATTACAGCTTTCATTTATCTGGGACAGTTTATATTTATTTGCTCTAGTTTCAGTTCTGGTGTTTTTTTGCTAGCTCAATAGCTGTTCTCTCTCCCTGTTGTTTAAACCTTGAGATATTTACAGCATTTAATAACAATACCACTCAGTGTTTTCTAAGTGTAATATAGTCTTTTTACATTCTATGATCATTCATGTTTCTAAAATTTGATACATTTTAGAAGAAACTGATTTTACATTAATCAGGATTTTTTAAAATTAAAAATTAAATATGTCATATCAACTCAGTTGAAAGTACCTAGCTGCATTTGAATGGCATTTTATTTACCTATGGAAGGGGGTTTTTTGAAATTCAGTCCCTCCTCAAAGCTGTGCTCCCAGATAAGAGTTAGGTTTCCCTGCAATTCATTGCAGATATCTTCAAACCAAATGGTGTTTCATCACTTGAGGCACAGGTCTCTGTATATGTTGGGGGAAAAATCACTTTGACCAAGATGCAGCAAAGATGAGGAAAAGGAAAAGAAAATCATAGAAGAGTTAGGTTGGATGGGACATCTAATGGTTATCTAGTCCAATCCCCTGGCAATGGTAGGGCCCTGTCAAACCTGATCTTGAATGTTTCCAAGGATGGAGCATCTACAACATCTCCAGACAGCATGTTCCAGTGGAATGCAACTTTTCCATTTGTTCCAATTGTTTGCCATTATTTTTCACCTTCAGGTTCTAAGTTTGTTGCCAAGATTTAGACTAGTTGGACAGAGTTAATTTTTTATTCCTGCATGGAGAGTTTCTTGTACAGTGCAATCTGTGGACTAGTTTTCCCGTGCAAAAATGTTCACCTAAATCTTCACTTCTTCTGAAGACTCTTCCAGGCTTCATATGCTTCCTGTAAACTCTTCCATAGCAGAAAATAAAGCTGCTACAGCATATTTTTTATGTTTGGCCTATGTAATTCTTTTAATGACCTCTCTAGTGGTAAGCATGGAGTGAATGAACTTACAAAAAGACTACGCTTCACTTGAGTCAGTATATTCTTCATTTTAGACCCGTGTCACATTCCAGGTCTCAGAAATCACACAGACTCACAGGTTTACAAGTGTCTAGTGGCAAATGTAGTCATATCTAAGAGGGTTCTGACAATATCAGTTTCAGGAAGGGTATCAACTTTTTAACCAACATAGCTAAATACGGTCAGCCTCAGTAGGTACATTTCTAAAGCTACAAGCTTCTGTTTGCTGCTGATTTTACATATCCCTGTCTCAAAGTGGATGCAACTAGTTGTGAACTGAGGGGAACATATCCTCCCTACCACCCTGCCAAGCAGCCCACTGTCCTGTAAGATGAGTCAAATGGAAAGCTTCCTATTTCCGATTCAAATTTTCCTGTGTAATAGCAACCCTTGCCTGGTTCTTCTCAAAACATTAGCAAAATTATTTTTTTAAACAAATAGGGAAAGGCTGGTGGATTATCTCTGGGCTGGAAACCCTGCTTCCAGCTTCCTTCCAGTACAAATGGGCTTCCAGAATTACATGGCGGAAAGCCCAGAAGGCCAGTCACAACTAGAAAGATTTCCAAGGTTCCCAATTCTGCAGAAAATGTTCCTGCTTTGCATTAGAGGAGCCAGCGACAAAAGGCAGAGATTAAAAATCCTGATTCAGGCTTGCTGGGTCTCCATTCTCTAGAGAGGACCATCAGAAAATGTCAGTTTCATATTGAAAAACCATGTTTACTCCTCATTGCAGTCTGCTGTAATTAACGAGGCAGAAAATTCGTAGAGTGAATGAGATGGCTTGCCCAAGCCAAATGGCTGCTTTTCTGCCAAACCTCTCCCACCACCTGACTGATGCAAACCCAATCTTTGGACAGCCTTTATCTGAGCATCTCCCACAGCCTGGAATATATATACTGCATCTTTAACTCCATTGTGGTAGTTTGTATGTCTTTATAGGACACTTGGATTGATCTAGTTTGACAACTAAAAGGAGGAGATAGGCAAAGCTAGTGCAAATTTGTAAGCCTAAGCAATTTCTCTGAAGTAAAACCAAGTAGTATGTTCATACTGCCTTTAAACAAACAGCATAGCATATTGTACAAATTGAAAGTAATTTATCTGAAAGCTGAATGAGATACCATGAGATACCTGTAATAAAAAGCATCTTAGGTATTGTATTCTTTCATTGTTCAAAAAAATCTATGAGTAGTTTTTAAGCATTTGACTAACATTCAAAATAATTTATAGGAAAATTGTGTCTAATTTTCTCAGTAAAACTCACTTCATATATTCACTGCTTCTAAATCAGTAATTTTAATTTATGTTTCATAACCTTAAGCACATTGCAGTTTTTCCTTTCGAATTCACTTAGCTGATCAGCCTATATAAGTGTATAATCATGCAAACATGTAACTGTGTGCATTGACCTTTTTTTCCTCAAAAAATGTTCCTATGAAGAAAACATTACTTATCTGAGGTTTCTACTTCAAAATGAACAATATTATTCAGAATTGCCTTCAGAGGATGCTTGATCTTTATTTGAAGTTCCTAAACACAATTTTTTGCAACATTTCTACGCCAAAGTTTCAGGGTTGATTAACATGCAGTACCTGAAATTTAATGCCTTTTCTTTGACAATTTAAATTTATTGGTTACTGAGTTTTAGACTAGGAATATCTTTTGCCTTTTAACTAGATCTTTAATATGGGGAACAGAAAAATCTGGCACACTACAGTCAGAAATAGCAAAAGTAAACACAGGAAGCATTGCATGTCCTAGATTCTGACAAAAAAAAGAATGACCAGAAATATGATTTGATTTGCTACATGTTCATGGCAAGCCATAGATCAGAAAACTATGTTTGCTTCCTGTGGTCTATACCATACATGCTTTCACTCACTCTAACTTCAGAATTTTTTTCAGAAAGGCACACTAGCAAACACCCTTTGGTCACCCGGGAAGGGTTCATAGTAGCTATTCAGTGATTTAAAATTTAATTGTTTTCCTGGAATATCTTCCCCGGTGTACTGCAAAGTAGTGTTTCTTTCATGTTTTGCTGCAAGAGGTTTTCAAGGTCTTGCATGACCAAGGTGTGGTGCGCCATAGCATCTGTGACTGGAGTAGAACAGCATAGCACAGGCACCCATGGGGAAGATGCTATGAAGGCTCTGGGTGTTTAGCTGAGGCAGCCAACGGAAGAGTGGAATCATCATAGACACCTTCTGTGGTCAACAGAGACAGACAGAAGCCTTCCCAGCTGCTGAGCCAACCACTCTGTGTCCATTTTGCTTCCTGTTCTGCTTCGGAGCAATCCACTGCCTTCACTCTTGTGCTGGCTGGGAATTTCACTTTTATTAAAAAAGTAAATTTGCCTTGGAATTAGCTGTGCCCTACAGAAACCCAGCAAGGGGTGCAGATATTAGGCACAGAGAACAGAGGCAGTTGCCAAGGAGAGAAGAGTCACAGGATGAGTGTTTCAGATGGCACCGCTGGGGTTTGCCACTACTCTCTGATGGCCAAGCACTGCAGATGCTGTTATGAGAGTAAAATGTTACCACAGCACAACTGCTGCTTCTCATCAGCATCAGAACAGAAAAATAAAGCAGAGTCATGCACAAGTTGCAATGAAGTCTATTGTGAAGACCTATGTATTTTTATTGCTAATAATAAAACATTGTTCTTCATACAAATGCCTCATCAACCTGTTACCCTAAGCAAGGAGAGAGTTCATGTAACCTGGAAATCATGTTATTTCAATAATAGCTGTGATGCTAGAATGAAAACATTTTAATGCTGCAGAGGGGAATGTCATGACAACACTCACTAATGTAGTCTTCACTGTATTAAGCCACAAGCTATGCTGGAAAATGAATAAGCTCCGTGTATTGCTAGGCACACCCAGAGCCACAAGCAGCAACCTCTATTTAAAGCAGGTTTTAAGGGTGATATTTATTTTAAGAAAAGTTTTTAACTTAACATTTTGCTAAAAAATTTCTTGCATATTTTGCAGATCAGTAAGGACTTTTCCTCTTTTTGTTTTAAAATACAAAACTGGCAGCTCTTGGACTCAGGTGACACAAGTTCTATTTCTATGGCTAGCGTTTGTATTTTGCAGGTTTATAATCCTATATAGGTCCTGTTCATGTGTCTGCAATTCTCATTACCAGAATCTGTAAACCCAAAAAATGGTAATGAAGAAGAAAATTTGAAATATTTTGGCTTTGATTTTACTCTCTGGGAACCCAGTCACTTTCTTTTGTCCTCATTTACACCGTTTTTTATTTTCCCTTTATAGTTGTGTTTATTTCTGTCAAAAATGGATTTTAGAGTTTATTTTGAGCATGCTGGGATATGCAGACAAGGCCTTACAGTTCCACAGCTTGAACTGATCCACGGTTTCATTACAAACTTCCCTGTTAATGGGGCACACCTAGGACCCAGTTTTTCTCTCCCATTAACCCATGTTGTTTCTGACAATAGAGCTCTGAAATTCTGTATATGCATCTATGCATGTTACAGGCAAATAATGTCCTTCTCTTCGTACCCTCCAGCCAGGAGATGTCTGTCTTTCCTGGAAAACGGCACAATATTTTTGCTATCAAATGAAGCAAAATCTCCTTGTAAGTAAATACGAATTTTCTACACTACATGAATATTTATTTTTATGTCCAAACCCAATGATCAAGAACTAATTTTTTAACCTGTGCAAAACTGAGTATGTGTAACAGTTGTCAAATGAAAGCATTGGGAAGCTATTAATAACAATCTAGTGTCCTCTGCTAGCAAAAGATTGAGAGGTTTCTTATTTCCAGTTATGACCCATGTGTCTACGTATATCACTGCAGAATTTTTGATTTTTATACAAAGGTTGTGAGTGTGAGGACTGGAAGCAGACACAGCTGTACATCACAAACTGCAGAGCTGTGTGTCCGTGTCTGTACCATGCCATCCACCTGCAGTAGTAATGGGGGGGACAGTACACGTAGAGATCATTTGTATGTGGAAGAATAATGGATTTTTGGACAGTTTACAGAAAGTGCTGTATTTAAAAAAGAAATACAGCCCGTGTTAGAGTTAAGCAAGATACTGTAATCCAGAATAACTGTTACGAGCTCCTTCAGCAGGACAAGCTGTGCTGAACTAAAACGGGTAGGTGTGGAGGCTGAATTGCTGTGAGGTGGGCACAAATGTGAGAGCTGGCAGTTTACAGAAGAGTCACTCGAGCACACGCACTGCTTCACATCCAGGCTCTGGCACACCGGGTGTTTGATGTCCTGCCTTGGAGCAGCTGTTGCGTGTAGCAGGTATGTACTGCCCTGCTTCCCTGAGGGAGAGGCCATGATTTCTTACCATGAACCAGCTAGCTCTCTCAAAGTTGAGATTGCCACCTGGATCTCAGTGAGACAAGCCCCTCTTACTCTGCTAGGAACAAAGCCATGAAAAAAACAAGTGCCGTCTTAATTCTCTTTTTTGAGGTGGTGACACCCAGCTAACACACTTGAAAGAAGGATTTAAGTGAAGTGACAAGTGGCTGGCACTTGTCTAGCCTATTACTTTTAAACACTACAGGTTAATCTGTTTGATTGGAAAGCTTTAGAATTCACTTCCTAAACAGCTCCCGGTGGCAATCAGTACAAAAGTAAAAATCACCCAAATTGTCTCTCTTGAGAGCCTGACATGAATGATAAACATGCCCTGAACTTTGCATGTGTGAGACCACAGCAAGAAAGACTGAACAAGGTAACTATTCATGTTCTGTCTTATCGTTTCGTTCAGCAAGTTATTAATTCCCTTTAACAAAAAGCTGAGTTCAGATGTAAAAAGCAAAAGCAGAATCTGTTTTTAAAATGTTATTGACATTTGAGTGAAGCTTCCATTCAATTGCAGCAAGAAAGGCAGCCTTATGATATTAGGAATAAATTCTTTCTACATCCCAAACAAATCTGGAATACATTTCTTAGGGTGTTGTTAAAATGAGAGTTTGGAGGAAAGATTATGACTGTACACTTGATCAATCCCAGCCTCTAGAGCAGACATTTCTAATTTCCATGAAATTAAGTTATGGAAGGTTAAAATGTTGCTTGAATGATGAATAATACATGCTTCAAATATCCTGCATGTGTGTTTCATCTCATGAACCAAATGCTGTGGAGATTTCAAATTAAAATTATTATCCTGGTTTTTTCCTCTCTACACTCCATCTTCAATATGGATTAATTAGTTTTACCTTGCTTGCCCTTTTGCTAAGAGCTTTGAATGGTATGAAAAGAGTTCCATGCTTAATGTCTGGATGTAAACTATTATGGTAATTGAGACTGTATTTCCAAATTTTTTAGAGTAACTCTTATGGTATGTTAGCAAGATACTAAAATATTACTTAACTAGATTAAACATTGCGCATTATTATTGTGCATGGAAGCTTGTATAACTGAAATTTTTCATCTAGGATCAAGTTTAAAATTCCCAGTATCCATGACAAACCCAAATATTTTACATCCATCCCTTGCATCCCCTCTAAGGGCACTACTGAAACCTTTATAATGATAACATTATGGTCACATCAACTCTAAACTTTGAATGGAAATATGTGTAAGAAGAATTTGCAGTGCCTAAAATAGGGTATGTTTGCTAGAGACAAACATCTTTGAGAAACATGATTTCTAACATCTGGTGAAGTGACTTCTTTCAGCCATGTAGGTGTTCTGCAGATAGAAGGTGTTTTGTGTCCGTAATTGTGTATCTGGAGCCACACATTTCCTTTATGTACACAAAATGAAAGGGCTTCCTCTTTCCATCTCAATCACCACTTATGTCCCTGGTCATATTAAAACTACAAATAGAATCAATCATGCTCCTGATGAGAGGAAATGTGGTGGTGATAATTACATCTCCATTGAATTTCTGTTGCTGTTCTAGAGAGGAGAGAAATTGAGTGACAACCTAAATGCATTGTAACAATGCTCTGAGAAAATAAATGCAGCTGACATGTCACCCACAACAAATGTACTCTGCTCAACATAATGGATAGGATTTAAACACTTCCTAGCATATTAGATAGAGCTTGTAACAATTTCTTTCCCAGATAGCTGGGTTAGGTTTATGACATGGTCATATGGTACCTGATGGATATAAATATGTGTTGGAAATGAATGTCGGGTACTCACACCCTTAAAATCTGTCAATGTAGGCAGATTTCATAATTATCTAATCTGAAATATCTAACTCCAGGGAGAATCATCCTTTTGGGAAGGTATTCATGTTTTAATATATGTGAGATGTTTGCCTTTCCGTTTTAGCAGAGTGTATTGCAGTGAAAACATATCATATACCTGTCTTGGAGAGCCTTACTGCTAACATATTGCCTTAAAGTAAAAGTGGATGTGAACTTGAAACTGCTTTCCTGTGACAGTGTAAAAAGTAAGAGGAAACATAAATTGAAAAAGCAAAGAGAAATATTTCACCACCTCAACAATCACAGGTTAATGATAAGGAAGACTCACTTTACTATGTATTTCCTCCTAGGTTTCAGTTTCATGGCTGAATCTTCACCTTTTCTACCCTTACCATAGTCTTGGCGTTAGTCAAGGGTCCTGTTTTCCTTCTCACTTCTTGGACATTTCTTTCTCCTCAATGATTGACATGCTTTTCAAATCTTTATGTCTTTCCTTCTTTGTAGGGAAGTTAAGAAATTTACATTTTCTTGGATGAACAGAGATGGCAGCTAGCTCTGTATGAGAAAGACTGAGAATTTGTGATTTGATTAACTGTGGACAGAAGCTACAGGAGGTGAGAAAGGAGGAACTGAGTGTTGCAAAATCTGAGAGAAAAAGATGTGAAAGTTATGAAGAAAAGAGGACTCGGAAGAGAATGGTATCCTTCAGCACCATGACTCAGAAGACACCTAAGCCAGTGCTGATCTTTCCAAACATATCAGGAAGGAGGTAATTTAATAACTGGGGGGTTGCAATAAAACTTTTGTCTTGTATGCACTGGTCTTAAGTGTTTGTGTACTTAACACTTTTAACTCTGCAAAGGGCTCTCCCTACTACTCTGTGCAAAAGTAAACAGGCTTTTGGACGCAGGTGTTAGATGTGTTTCAAAGGTTTTATGCATATGGCTGACTGAAAGCTGGCTGATACTCTCTGGCACCCTGTTTAGTCAGATTGTCTCTAATTTCTCTGTGTGTCCACACACTGTATACCAAAATACTTTACATATGAAGCTTCAGGAGGTTTAGAAGGCAATTGTTAATATTCTAGGCCGTTATCTGGATCTGTGTCTTCAATCTTTCACTCTGTTCTCACCAGTCCTGTGATCATTGTAGAGCTGAAAAATATGTGGCTGTCCTTGCTACACGAACAATAAATACTACAGTAGATTGACACGTGTAAAAGGGGCATAAAATGCATCAACACGTTCTCCATTCTGAATCCTTAGTGCTGCCAAAAGTAGAAAATGAGAAGTGTCACCACTACTAGCTGTCATCCCCTGGCTCTAGTGAGCAATACCAACATTTTTCTGGATGCCAGTTCTATTTTCCTGTATTTCTATATGGTATATATTTCCGGTATATTCCTATATAGTAAGGAAAATGTAAAGCTACACTGTCTTAGGAAAAAAATGCATGTTCAATGGGAGGTCTACTCCCTTCTTCTCCAGCTACTTCAAGCATGACAGCTCTCAAGTATAAGCATCTCATTTGCTTTCTGAAAGTAATACCCAGTGATGATAGTCTCGACCAGTCTCCCACAATGCCAAGATAGAGCACCAGCAAACTGGGTTTAGTAGATTTTTCTGATTACAATGCAGGGCCATACATGCTGGCAACAAACTGAAATATTCAAAAGGGCAAGAAAAGTAATCCACATTTGTTTGTTTGTTTATTTTAAACAGGAAAGAGATGAGTTTCTGAATGTAGGTGTAAGCCAGTATCGTTGTAGTGACTTCAGCAAAACTGTTGTCAGTTGCAGAGTCAAAATCAGAAGCTACGCTTGGAAAGACATTTATGCACCTGGTTCCCATTATAGCAAAAAAGAGATGCCTAAGTGCCCTTAAATCTGTTCTTTAGGCTTTAAAAACTGAATGGGCAGGGCCTTTCCAAAGTATTTTTAGTTTCATGACATGGATCCTGTACAAAGCAATGGAAAAAGCAAACACTTTGAAAATCAATATTACAAACTGCAAATACATTAGCTTTAAGTGTTTTCCTCTAACAGAGGATTTTTTAGGACAGCGATCTATTCTTTTTGTTTTTAAGGGAAAAAATGCCAACATATGTCAGGATTAAAACAAATTTATTTTTGTTATCAATTTCATAACAAACACATTTAGCAATCCTTTTCATTACCTTGCTTACAGTCTTTGAATATCACCTGGAGAGGAGATGGTCTGGAGTTATACATGCACACACATGCACTTTGCCTATCAAACAGACCTCCCTACTCTGTGCTGTATAGCGCTGGTTTCTGTGTTTTCCAGCTGTCATTAATGGTCTAAATGTAAGTGCTACATCAAAAATGACTTTGATTCCTCTGTACTTCTGATAAATTACTGCTCCTTTCTCAACCCTGCACAATAAGTGATGCAAGTAATTCAAGGTCTGATTTGCTTGCTGGCTTCTTTCCCTTTCCAGCCCCACAAAAAAGCTGTTGGATTTTCCAACATCATGCTTCATTTACATGAGAAACTGACATTTTAGAAGTAATTGGGAAAAGTGTGTTTAAAAACAATCCAGCAAAGCAGACAGTCTCATTAGAGTTGCTCCAGGCTGTGCCATAATGGCCTGGAAATCACTTCTACACAACTCTAACTCTGCTTGAGGAGGAACTAATGTAAAGACACGCTTTACTTGGTTTTAAATGCAGTTTTCTTAGTGAAAGTCAGTTTGGGCTGTCAAAGAAATAATTGCAAATTCTTTCCATTTGCTAGCAGTTATTATTACTTATTATTTCCCTTTCTCTTTTTGTAGCACGTTATATGACCTAAAGAACTCAGAACAGCTTTCAAAAGTCATGAATGAAGACTGATGAGTACATTATGCTTTAGAAATGTGGAATTGGGGTTAAGGGACTTGCTGAGGAAAGCATCACAAGTGGTAGATCTGAAGGTGAAACTCAGATCCTTGGATACTTGTTCTTCTGTTTTAATCTGTCCTAAATTACAGTGATATTTCCAAGAATATATGTTATAGCTCCTTTCAACAGCATGTTGATATAATCAGACAATTTCTAAATGCTCTCAGCTAAGTGTCTGATTTTGCTGTGAGTTCATGATGATTCTGGAGTGAGTCCAGGAGAGGGCTACCAAGACAATTGAGGGACTGGAACATCTCACTTACGAGGACAGGCTGAGAGAGTTGGGCCTGTTCAGCCTCAAGAAGAGGTAACTGAAAGGGAACCTGTCCAATGTATACATATATCTGAAGGGAAGGCACCAAGAGGATGGATCCAGGTTCTTTGTGATGCCAGACAACAGGACAACAGGCAACAGGCAGAAATTAATGCACAGGAAGTTCCACCTGAATATGAGGAAGGACTTCTTTACTGTGTGGGTGACTGAGCACTGTAACAGAGTGCCCAGAGAGATTCTGGAGTCTCCCTCACTGAAGATACTCAAGAACTGTTTGAACACAACCCTGTGCCATGTGCTCTGGGACTGAGCTGGGAGGTTGGACCAGATGACCCCCTGTGGTCCCTTCCAACCTTACCCATTCTGTGGTTCTGTGATTCTCACTTGGGGTAGGGTTCATTGCATCTAGCTTTGTCCTCTTCAAAATGATATGCTTAGTCACTGGACAGTCATTCTTCTGGTCAGGGAAGAGAAGCAGGTATTTCCAGGCAGCAGCCCATCCTAGTCTAGAATAAACATCCATGCTGATGTGCTGACTCACACCTACTCTGACTGCAGTCCAGACTCTGAACTTGCAGTCTGGAGTCCTGAGGGCATTCCTAATTTGCTACAGACAATGTTTCAGTTATTTCTAATGCTCTTTCCTTTCTACAGGGGCAAGTTGCTGCTCAGCACTTTGAGACAAAGCTGCCAGGTTACAAACCAGAATTCAAATTTCTGGAGGAAAGTAAACCTCGAGCTATGTCTGATTAACACTCAAAATTAATTTCATCATATTAAGGATAAGAGATCGTACAACACAAATGAGTGCTTCCAAAGGAAAATTCTCAAAGATATAGGGGGAGCAATTGCTGTAGTAAGGAAACTGTCATGTCCAGTTTTCATAAATCTGTGTGTGAGTGACATCCCAGTTAAAAATGTCTTTCAGGTTTATGCAGCATGGTTGGCTGAAATTATAATGATACGTAAAGTCAATAGTGTCCTCCACATCACAGTGGAACAAGATGAAATTTTTCAGAAAGTAAGTACACAGCAGAAAAAAAACATAGAGTGAGATTTTTGCCTGGAGAGGGTTTCTGATCATAACAAATTTTTCTGAAGGTTTATGAGGATGTGTATTTGCCCTCATTTGCCATCCATGAGCCTGATATTTGTTCTTTCTTTCCCATTATCTTTTCATAATTTGTATTGTCCGTGTACTACAATGGCTTCTCAAATTTAGACTTCAAAATTCAACTTTATTATTTAAACCTAAGGGATTTTGAACTTTCTTAAAATTCCACTTAAAAGGCTTAGAATCTAATAAATTAATCTTAAGGAAAAAGTTCTCAAGAGGGAGATCATTATTGTGTTTTTGTGGCTTTCCACTTAAACTTGGACCAGCTGGACCCATGATCCATACAGAAATGTAGAGTTATCTAATTTCTTTTGAAACCACTGACATGAGGCATTTTAATGTATTTTAAGGTCCTGACCTCTAATACTATGCAATAGTTGCAGGCCGCTGATTGCTGCAGGCAAACCAACCTTTCTCCCTGTCATTTTCTGTGTCTTCGGTGTGCTGTACTACAACTGCTTCAGCAGTTTGCCATGCAGAACTCCTGAGGCAGAAACCCCTTCACTTCTTATTGAAGCTCTGCAGAGAAGGATTTGAATTACTGACTGAGGCAACATGTTCTTTCTAGTGAAAGCTCTAGGCAGACAGAAGTAGTAGTACCTGCTACTGGATGTTGCTGAAAGAGATCTGTCAAGCAAAAGAGTATCCAAGAAGAGGAGAATGAATAAGGCTGCTACAAACCTAGGGAATCTACATTTCTAGTTAAAATACCAGACTGCTGGCAGCTAGCCTGCATGTTATATCCAGCTGGTTGGCAGCCACAGGCATCGTCTCATTTCACAATAAATTTGAACATTTTGAAGTTTTCTGTTTAACTCAAGTCATTAAATCATCTTATTTCTGAACAAAATAGACACCTTCCAGGTCTCCTGGTTTGAAATTACATTAGCTTAGGGTTTTCTCACTTAATTGCAACTTTCACATTAAAATATAAGGGCTGAGAATCTTGCTTTTTTTATTTGTGTATGATTTAATTTTAGTTACTACCAAAACACACCACTTCAGACATATCTGGCAGAAACAGGTGTTTTACTGTGGAAACAGATATCAACTTCAATTTTCCAGACTGTAATGGATATTCAAGACGGGGGGACAGTGTAATTTGAATTGCTGATGAGGATATTTTGTGCTGGTCAGAGCAAGACTAGAACTGTAAGCTGCCACAAAAGATGTCTTTGTTTAAAATATATTTCAGTTGTCATGAGCATCATTGTGTGTCTCCCACAGAGCTCTTCAAGATGATTATAGATATAACATCCTGAGTCCTCATTTGCCTTCCTCATTCCCTTCACCTGGTCTTCTTTCTCTTCTCCTCTTTTTTCTCACCATCAACTCCTCAGTAGTTTTCTGAATGTGAGGGGCTGCCTTCAGCTATGTGGAGTTTGGATAAATAACAAAGAAAGTCCTCTGTATCTAACTCACCTGACAAAATTCACAGTGCTCTGTTTAGAAATAGAAGTGAGCACTGCAGCTTTGAATTCTGTTTTGGGAGCCCTGTGTTTTACCTAGCCACATATCCTTACCCTGTTTATCCCAGCCTGTTATTTTGCTCTCTTGGGTTACAAATAGATGTGTACAAGTACATGTGACTCAAGTATTTGAAGACATATTGTTTTACACTACCACTTAGACAGTAAAGTTGTGATTTTACCTTCTTAAGCATGGCCAGCTCATAAAAGAAAAGCTGTTTTTGGTACATACTGTGTACTATTAGTGTCATGCACACTAAGAGCGTGCTGTTAAGTAGGCAGCATTTCTTTTCCACTCTATGATTGCCAGGTCAACAAAGATGCACATAAGGTGTTGCATATGTTTTCACTGTCACTTCTTTTGACGCAGCCATCCCTGAGAATAGCATTTGTCCTGGAAAAAGTAGGAAGAAGTTAAATGTCATGGAACAAACAAATTACCAGATAACGCAGAACACTATTGCAAAACTGAGGGTTACATTTAGCAGTGTCACTGTATTGTGTTTTAAGAAGGCCTGACTGCTTCTGGAAGATGATGGTACCATAAGGCCCCATTGCTGCCCCTTCCCATCTGTGCTCTCACTATCTGTTTGTAGAAACTGGGACTCCTCATGAGCTTAGCCCAGACTCAGGTTTATAACTAAGCTGCTTTTTCTTCCTCTCTTCTCCATGGAGGGATGCAGTGTGTGACCAGGGCAGGTGTGTGACTGTAATGTACAGGCAGGTCTTTGAAGGAAAGGGGGTTTAAGAGGCTGTGGCTGCATGAATGTCAATACAGAAGCTCTTGCTCCAGAAGAAGGTAGGAGGTGTCCTAAACAATCAGGTTTGGGAGCTGAGGAGTAAAAGCAGCAGATATTCTGAGCAATGCTGACAACAAATAGCTCCCCACTGAGGGAAAAAGCCCAAACATTTCACAGAGTCCTTCCTGCTTCCTGTCCTGCTCAAAAGTAAGGCAGGACAAAAAAAAGTTTTCTCATTTCAGAAGGGTATGAAGTTACAACGTTTTCACCCTTTCAGCTAAAATCGATTGTGAAGCCCTGATTGTCACAGTTAATCAGTACCAGAGGAAACTGACACTTGAGATTTTGAGAAGTTTGCAGTACTTTTGATCTCATGTCATCTCTCCTTCCTCTTCTTGAGACAGGAAAAATACAATTCCAAAACAGATTTCATCTTACACGAGAAATAGAAACTTTTTTTCTGAAAATGTCCATTTGTGTTGTTTTGACCACACAAACATTTTTCCTCAAACTTCATTAAATTGGAAGTTCCATTGATATTTCTCTGAAAAGAAGTTTTAATCTTTACCCATTGTGTTTTACATTGTCTAAATATCTTTTTCATTGAAAAACATCTTGTTTATTTGTTTGTTCTGTTAGTCTAATTTCTTCCTTGACAATTCTTCATTACTGATCTTACTCTTCTTATCCATTCTTTTCTCTGCACCCTTTCTTCTTATTAGTCACCGGGTCTTCAAAATCTAAAAATGTCTGTAAATATTTTGAAATTGTAATAGTGCCTCATTGCAGCTTATTTTACATGAAAAGTTAGTATATTGGCTTCAGGAAAGCAGTTTAAGATAAAGAAGAAGACCAGTTATAATTCTACAAAATTATTCTATTGGAACAAATTTTTTTTAAGAAAAATTTTCTTAAAAGACCTGAGTCTTTCCAGTTTGCCATTTAGCATTAGACTATAAGACTTAGCCTGTGTGTACATATCGGCATAGGACAATATTTTGACTAATTTCCCACAAATTTTCATGTGCAATATAATCAGACATTAATATATTAATTATACTGGTATAATACTGAGTATTGTTTTTACATTAGTTTACTTGCAGTGCTGATTTTATAGCAACATGAAGACCAGTGAGATAGGATGAACCAATAACTAAACTATTTTTGCTGTGGGCTAATTGATTTTGTCTAGTATTTTTTTAATTAGACTTTTCCTCTAAAATACATAGTTTTTATGATACAGTCAGCTGTCAGTGTCCTCCTTAGAAATATTGTATTAGCAAACGGATCAAGAACTTCTAATTTCTTTTCAATAAATCTGTATCGGTCATGAAAAACGGACAGGAGGAACTGAAATTGATGTCAAGTTTCTTTTCCAAATATATCCTTGTTCAAAAGGAGTGGTTTTTTTACAACAGTAGGGTAAGAGGTTCAAAGCAATATGTAGTGGAGATCATAGCAATAACACTTAAATCCACAGAGAGGACACAAGATAATGCAGCAAGTAATAGCAATGGCCCAGTTTGAAGCCTGTTAAACTCAGTATGTTCTTGCCATTGCCTTCAGTGAACTTGGAATCAAAAATGCATTTCTTTTGCCATCTCTTCACAATTTAAAATATGATATTTCGTTGTGAAATATATAATCACCAAAAAAAAAAAAAATATCCAATTACCCTCTCTACTCCTCCATTTCTGTGTCCCTAAGCTGACACAAACAGAGAAGGAGATTTTCTGGCTCTTATTTCCTGTGTGGATGCAGGGGCTGTACTGCAGCACTTTGGGTTCAGGTGCTGGGGTCCACAGCTGATCTTGGACATGTGCAGCAAGTGAATGGTTGATAGATGGGGAATTTACACAAGAGTTCAGTGGAGCAAGGCTGGAGTGATTTCATCAAGAATAAATGCTGATGTCTGAACTCGAAACTGTACAGACAGTCCATCATACAGAACTGGCAGTCAGGATTACAGCAGAATACACATTTAAGTCAATGCAGAGTTTTGTTAATAACTGGTGGTTCCGTAGTCTTAAATACCATACCTGCTTTCTGGACTTTGACCTTTGACTACAGAAGGTGCAACTGGAGCCACTAAATTTGGAAAGAGGTCATGATTAATGCAGGGAGAAAGCACAATGTCCAAGGATTAGCATAAACATGATCTATATGTGTTGACTATATGGACACAGTGGTGGTTTAGAATGCCCAGAGATTTATTACAAAAACCAGCATTCAGTCATGGGGGAAGATATTTTGCATTCGAAAAAAAGCTTGAGGTAGCTAATAACATGACTTCATTTACCCAACACTGCATTACTGAGCTTCTTGACCTTTTTTCCTTCATGTTTTAACCTTGTCTCCATCTTCAATTTCAGCTAGAGGGAGAGCCCATGTTTCACTGCAGAACAGAAAATAAGATGAAATGTAGATTAGCATAAAGCTATTTCTCTTTGTCCCTTTCCTTTTCATTCCCCATGGTTTTAAACCGCAAGTAGTACCCAAATATTTTAAATATACTTAAGTAAAATTGTCTGTATCAGACTACTTACCAGCTGAGCGTGCATTTACCTCATGCATTCATCAAACTTTCCAGTTTACCAGCTACTCTTTAATAACACTTACCTGCCAGATGGACAACATCACAGACATAAGGTACTGGATGGAGGAAAAAAGATTTCTCTGAGGGGAGAGTCCTATTTGCGATCATTAAAACTAATATGTCACCCTCCGGGGTAAAACCTGTTAGACACGCATATTACGATAGAAATCACTGAAACCTTTCTAACAACGGGGTGTGTTTTTGTTGTGGAGCTAACTGAAGCCGTTGCATGTACTCTTCTATGTGCTGAGCTCACACAGCACTCACCCTTCCCACTGTCAGTGCTTTATTGCATAAACCCAGCACCCTGTATTCCACCTGTTTTCCTCTATATCGTCTCTTCTACAGCCTTTATCACCACACTGTTTGAGTACCATTCACCAGTGCATTAAGCATTGTACCTGCCATCTGTCATATGTTTATCCTCTGATCCTCTCTGTAGGGAGTGTAATGTGCTCAGTAAGGTGCCCTGTTTTGATAGGATTTTTGTTGGAATAGATTTTATACAAGTGTGTAAAAATAGATGAAAACCTGCCTTGACCTTAGAGTAGGTGAGGAAGTCAGTGACGTACTCAGTTCCCAGTTCATGGGGGAGTTTACACCACAGAATGGACCAGCTCCTGAGACAGCAGTGTTTTCCTGAGAGAGGAAACCTTGCACTTGCGGAAGGTGCTGTTGGGCTTTTCCAAAGCTCAGTAGATATTTTACATAACCTGGGTCCAGACCAAAAGGCATTTCAAAGGAAAGATTCAAGACCTTAAATTTGATTTGGATGCTTTTGAAATCCTCCAACAGAGCTTAGCAGTGCTCCTGGTAACTTTTGTTCCTGAAGAGACAGTTCTTATTCTTGGCCCTTTCTTCTGTTCCAGATTGGTGCTACAGCTGAGTTTGCCAATCTGTCAGGACACATTTTAAGGCTGCCTCAACAGCAAAAGCATTGCTTTTGTCTGCAGGCTATCAGCCAGGCCTTCCGGGGAAAACATCACATACTGCTTTCATTCCTTTTTGGAAGCCTCCTAAACAGTTTTTGAAAACTTGTCTCAGGTCTTGCCCATCTTCCTCTTGCCCGTCTTTGTTTCCTGCTTTCATTATTCATTTCATTTTTGTTTGAGAGTAGAAATTAAGAAACTCTGGAAATTTAAAAGAAGCTGTGTTGAGACGCTCTGTGGTACAATTCCATTTGTGAAATTCAGTGTGCTTCTGTGTGTGCTGTCTTTTGTTACCTAATATTTTTGTAGCTTTCTGTAGCATAGACAGATAAGCAGACAGCTGAAATCCTGCATTTATCATAAAGAAACTCTGTGACCCAGAAAGACCAGCTAGTGCATGAACTTACACAAGTTAGTCATCTGACAGTGTTTCTCCACATTTTTGTCACTAAACCAAGACTCCTTCAGCAGTCTGACACTAAAGCACCTTTCACAGCAAGTAGCTTTAAAGTGGCACAATTGATTTTAGTCTGAAGAAGTAAAGGGTGAATGAATTAGGTAATAAAATAGAAGCATGTGTCCAGTGGTGGAGTGTGGAGTTTAAAAACCTGCAAGTTGCAAGGCTTGCTGAAAGATTCATGATGCTAGATGGAAGACAAGTGCAACATGTTCTGTTACCATGTTAAAAAAAGCAGAAGAATCTTGAAGAATTGAAATGAGGGCTTCTTGTTACACCTAGAAGTCATTTGGACTCTCTGGTGGATTACCACTAACGGTAGCACTTACTGCTAGCCTTATCTCTGCTCAGTTATACAGGTTTCTCTGAGGATGTGGCTCTTAAACCCAGTTAATGAAGCTTGGAAACACAACCATGGTGATTTTGGCCAATGTTTATAATTAAACTTTTAAATCTTGGGATATAAATAAAGACTCCAATGCAATATAGTATGTGATTTCTATATTCAAGCTGATACCAACTTCACAATAGGACCATTGTTAATGACGGTTGTTCTGGTCATTGTCCTCCTTATATAAGCAAGGAGAGCAAGATAGTAAAGCCATCTCAGAGCTGTAATGTACAGGAACCCAACATGAAGCTTTTCAGTTTTTATCTCATATTGATCTTTTTTTACAGTTTAATTTTATTCTAGCTTATGTACTAATGTATTGCTATGTGAAAATTATATTTTTTAACAAAAATGTCCAATGAAATCTTTTCAGGTAAAGCAGACTTTTCCAGATTCCAGTCAAGAGATCATTACTGATTTCCTCAGGTCACAAGGGCTAATAGGAAGAGCTGTTGATCTTCAAACCTGTTTCTGTAAAGTGTCTCTGGTCAGTGGCCTGCAGGAATCATACAAAGCAGCAGTAAGTGTAAAGGCTCTTTTCTGAGTGTAGTTTGTCTGGGTGGTTTCACCAACAGTGCTAAACAACACTTATAGTTGTTTAGTTTCACAGTGTTCTGCAAGATAGGATAAAGATTGACAAGGTCCATTGATTCAAATGTTTTGGAGCAGTGCTTTAAAACATTACTGTGAATAATGTCTGTCTGACACTGCTTTGCAGGTCTCGATCAATCAGAGTCTGGATCCATAGAAATATATAAATTTTCATCATTAGTGTTTATATTACACAGAACCTGTGCTGGTAGGGGAAAGGTGCTGGGGAGCAGTTTGCTTAATATGATTAAGAAACCCTTACTGTGACTTGTCTTTGCAGTTTTATACCATTCTGTAGAAAGGCTGGGGAGATTCATGATGCACAAAGTACAAATTGATGGCTACTCTGGAGGATAAGATATGTGACCTGGAAGTGCCAAGTTCAGCATAGCGCAGAATGTGTTTTTCTGCTTTTCTGGCAAGTAGATTTGGAACTCATAGCCACAGTGGCAAGGGAACTGATTAGGCTGCAAACTGTTGCAGTGGACTAGGGATTTGTAACTAAGAGATGCTTGATCTGCCTAATAGTATTGTCTCAGTATCAGACACTTATTGAGTCACCTGCTGAGAAAAAAGAGGGACTTCTCCATACATGGTTACTGTAGGAAACAGGAACAATGAGATTCTTAGGATGGTTTAAAAGGAAAGACATGCAGTCTATAATCTAAATAAAAATAAATGCTAAAGTATTCAAGACGAAAGAATGGACAACAAATGTCCTGTTTTCCAAGTGCAAAAACGAAGAAATGTAACAGTAATATTGGATGGAATGACCAGTCAGGCAGGTCTTGCTCTGCTGAAAATACACACGGGAATAAAAAATATTACATGGAACAACATAAATAATAAAGGTGTGGGAGGTGCAGAAGACTAGAAAAGCAAAGAGGAGTTCAAGTGATGTTTTGTTCAAGTGATGTGTTATGAAAAGCAGAAAAGAGAACATCTTGGAGGTGAAGAGTTGGACAGCTGACTGGTGAAAACAGAAGGTTTTGGCTTTGTGAAGCACGTAAACTTGTCACAGTTTACTGAGAATTGGTGTCACTGTCCCTCACAGACTGTTAGAGACCTACTTTTCTCAGCTGGAAATCAGCTTGAATAAGTAGGAAGAGAAGTAGCAACAAGAACAAGGGGTATAAAAACAGCAAAGACAATGCATATTTAAACTCAGTGTGTCATAAACACTGTGGTCTGATGTGGCAAGGAATATGAAGGCAAGGCATTTTTCACTAAATCATTTACCCATGCTACAAGACTGACTACTGAGCTAGGGGAACTGATAATTCTCAATAATGAGAAGAAATTTTATTTAACTGGTGTTACTGGAACATGGTGAGATGATCTGTATGACTAGAATATTAAAAAACACCATACACAGTGCATCAGAAATTGAGGGAAACTGAGCCCAGCCCTCCATGGGTCACAGCAGAGGGACATGACGTTTTGGCTTTTTACTAGACAACATAAAATGATTGAGCTTGATTCCTTTGATTCATTACAAAAGAATAATCTGCTCAGAGCATGGTTGCCTTACTCAGAGGAGACTGAAGTCTCCATGAGATGGACAGTGGACAACCTACTTTTTCAGCAGTGCCCAGCTGCAGTGGATTCCTGCCCCAGACATGTTTATAGGTATCCTTAAGAGCGAAGTATTTTGCAGAGACCTGTAAATCATTTTCTCCTCCCTATGCTTTTATTGCTCAGTGCTCCACTCTGCAAGAGTAACTCAAGTCTATGAGACTAAAATTTGTTAAAAAGACAGTTTTATTTACTTCTCTAATCTAGAGACTTCAACATTTTCATAAGCTACATGAGCTTTATTCTGTGACATGAACAAATATCCCCAGGGGCACACAATGTATTCCTCTGAGAATTAAAGCAAATTTCATAAAGAAAAAAAAAAGACTTTCTCTTTTTTTTCCTCTCTTCTCTCAGAGGTACTTATAACTAAATATTTCAAACCCCTGTCATGGGACAGACCCCTCATTACTTGATGTAGTTGCAGATGAACACCTCCTTCACTGTACAGAGCAATAAACTACTCTGAAAAGCAGAGTCCAGTCTAATATTCTGTAAGTAATGTGTGAAATAATACAGCAGCCAAACATGGAACCCCCTTGACACTGTATCTGGTGGATTCACCAGGTACTCGTTTCAGTGCTCAAAAGAACAATTTTGATAACTATTCTTCTCTTCTCTTCTCTTCTCTTCTCTTCTCTTCTCTTCTCTTCTCTTCTCTTCTCTTCTCTTCTCTTCTCTTCTCTTCTCTTCTCTTCTCTTCTCTTCTCTTCTCTTCTCTTCTCTTCTCTTCTCTTCTCTTCTCTTCTCTTCTCTTCTCCTCTCCTCCTCCTCTTATCAGCTTGTTAAAATATTTCAAGAATAAAAGAGAAAGCTCAAGACATATGTTAGCAGAGGGGAAGGGGATAATGACTTGATAAGATTTTTGAGGGCAGAACCCTTTCATTTTCAGCAAAACACAACAACCCAATTTAAAAATTCTCCCATCTATCTTCCTTTTGTCTATGGAGTCATGGCCAGAGTTAAAAGGGGGTACATTTTAATGCTTGTAGAAAGAGAAACTCAGTGGAACCTGTAAATCTCTTGTCTCCCATCAGAAGTCACTATCAACTCAGGGTGTTCAGCTTCCTCCAGGATCAGGCCCTGTATGAATCACATCAGTTTTTCTAAAACAGTGTTAATTCCCTCTCTCAGACCTGAACAAATAACTTTCTGCTTTTCAGTCACAGAATGATCAAAGTGACAGGAATAGATGATTAATGTCAGCAGTAGGACTGGTTAGATTTTTGCATATTGTCCCCAACATAGGCTAAGCAAATCTAAGAAGCAGTAATTCTGCAGGCAAAATCTTTGCTTTCAGCAAATGCTGACAAAGCAGTTTTACTGCTGCTGGCACCTTATTCCCAAACTTGAAAATAAACCTAGGATTAAAGGGTTCTTACATCAAAACTTTTGTATATTTAGTGGAGATCATCGAAATGTTTTCATGTGAATTGTTTTCCCTCAGGAAATGGTGACTGGGTGGAATCCAAGCGCTCCACAAACCTGGTTTTGGTGATGCTGGGGAACACAAGGACACTGCCAGGCTCCCTATCAGTCTCTCAAGTCTAAGTCCCCAGGGAGACACACAGTCTGTTTCAGTGCCAGGGAGGCCATCTCCAAAGGATGCTGAAAGCAGAGAAGGATTTGAGAAAA
This sequence comes from Pachycephala philippinensis, assembly GCA_013397055.1. Taxonomy (NCBI): domain Eukaryota; kingdom Metazoa; phylum Chordata; class Aves; order Passeriformes; genus Pachycephala; species Pachycephala philippinensis. The sequence goes on along the minus strand of VWZT01011464.1, from coordinate 325,568 downwards.
TCCGTATTACTTATTACAAAATATGACTCCTTTAATATGTCTACCCCGTGCTAAATGCTGCTGAGTAAAAGAGCTGTTACGCCTCTGTAGTCCTATAAGTCCTATGCAAAATGATGGCATCATCTGGAGTTACTCAATCTGTGCTTACTTCAAAGCTGACCTTTAAAGAAGGAAGTGAATACATGTAGCCCTTTCTTTTATAAACACATCACTTTAGCTCATTCTTGGGTATGGTTTTCTCTGGGAGCACAATAAGTTTAATGCTGGAGAGACTGAAGTAAAAACACAGTTCTGGCATTTCAGCCCCCACATCTGCAGGAGTAGGAGTTAGGCTTGTTTGGTTCACTAAACTGACATAAATAATATTATTTTTTCTTTCTATATTTCATTTTTAATGATAATAATAATAATTCTCCATACCACAACTTTTGCTCATTGGCTGTAACAGGTCTCTTGAGGGAGATAAAATGCAAATGAAAACAGAAAGGGCACATGAACTTTATCTGATGGGAAATATGCCATTGGCATGAGGTGAATTGCAGGGGTGCTTAGAAAATTTTACATTGATATTTCAACTGCAGTACCTGCACACTGGCTTCTTCAGAGTTACATCCAGGATAACATTCTTTTTAACGTTTCTATTTATTGCAAGTTGGCCACTTAGACTTCTATAATGCTTAGAAGATAATTTATAATGCTGAGAAGCCATAAAGCACTGAGGATGTTCTGACACTCCCATGACTTATAGATACCCTTCTTTCATCTGCAGTTCCCTAAAATCTGTTTAACTGGGTGAGAGTGTGTGGTTTGGGAGAGAAGAATTCTCAAGATTTCTAAATTCTCATTGAAAGCTGAAGCAGAGATAAAAATATTATCATATATTTAAGAATTCATTGCTAGAAGAACCAGCTGTTTGGTTTTGAAACATTGGGTTTAGCGCTGCTCCAAAGAACATAATGTTTTCTTTTTTTTCTACAGAGCTCAAGAGTGCGTCTTGAATGCTCTGTCAAATATATAATTTTTCTTAATTTTTCCATCTTCCTGAAACTGCAGACTTCAAACTAACCTGCTGAGGTTTCACTATTTACTGTTTTATGACATTTCATGTGTATTTCTCTCCCTTTACTTGATCACAGAATGAGGATTCCTTCCAGTCTTAGCTTCACAGGAGTTTCACCTGTTCAGAAGTACCTGATTCCCATCCTCATGGATGCAAATGAAAGAGAAGAGTGAAGAGCAACATTGGGGAAAATGGCAATAGTATCCTGAAAGAATGAGAGAAATACGCGGGATATGCAAACATGGTGAGGGCAATTGTGCCCTGTAGCTGCCACAACTTTGCCGATGCTTCATTTCAGGAGTGAAGAGTTAGTCCACAAAAGGGACAGAAACCACTCCAGAGATAAAAATCCATGAAGATGATATCTATTAGGCTTTGAAATATGTGAAGGTTGTGGAGGTCTGCTACATCAAATCCATACAGAGCTTGAACATTTGCAACTCCCTTTGCTAATCAGATGTTTGGTCTTTTTCACAATATTGGTGAGTATTTAAAACACACCTAATCCTGAAAATACTGAAATTCTTCAGACACTGCTCACTAGTTTTCTAGGAATAAAAAAATCACTGTTTTAATCTAGCTCCTCCCCTTGGTGTTGTTCTAATTGTAAAGGCAGTAATGTTTTCATCTTTTGAATTTTTCCTTCATGAAACTGACTGCAAGAGTCTTCTAAAAGAACATTTTTTAAGTCTGGTAATTTTGAGTTACTGTATGTGTTTTACTTTAGCAGGCACAACTATAGCAAGGTGAATAATCCACTGAATAGAAAGGACCATAAAATGGTCCTATGAACATCACTGTGCTCATATGCACAGACACAAAGCACATGTTACAGGGGGCAGAGCTTAATCCGAACTGACTATGGAAACAGTTCCTCAGTTACAGGACTAGTCTTTATTTTCCTGTGGTGTATTTCCTATCTCAGTGTCAACATGTTGCACGTTACCAAATCACTTTCTCATAATTAACCTGATCATAAGAAAGGGTTTGTTGTGCTCACTGATTACCTGAAACTTTACCTTTCACGTAGCATTCCATGTTCTTGGATACATTGTGTCCAAACACGAATTTGCACAGCTCCGTCTTTACATCTGAGTTTTTACTTGTCACATTTTCGCAAATATTACTGCGTTAAGACAGCAAAGAAATCTGGAAGCTACAGCAGCCTTCACCAATAACCTGTCTGAACACTAAACACACAGAAAAGATACTATAGAAATTGTATCTTTAAGACAGTGGTCAAACTGCTAGCACACGAGTTTAATGGATGTGAAGAATGTGAGCTGAGATTTCTTTTGCAGTTATTTCACCTCCATGATTGTAGTGGGGCCAATCCAAAAACTAATGGAGAAAAATCTGTCTTTATTAAAGAGAAAGGACTAAAATAAAATTATATTCATTAATAAAATGAAATTCCATGCTTATTGAAATTAATAAAGAAAACTCTAAGTAAAAAGTTCTTGAGGTCCAGCTTGATTTGTTTCATGTATTTTCTTTGGTGCCTTTATTTTTCAGGTGCTTTTTCAGCGCAGCTAGTGAGGACTGAGAAGCATTAAAAGGTAGAACACACTGCGCTCTAAAGTGAGAAAGGCATGGGGCTGGGTTGATGCACACAGTATTTTGCTGGGCAACTTGAGTGATCCTTAGTACCATGTGCAGAAATGCAAACTTTTTTTTCCTTACATATTTGATTGTTCCAGCGAAGTCAATAAGACCCTTCCAAACCTTTCTCCTGGACATGCTTGTAAAAATGCCACATGATCTCCAATGTGTGCAAAATGGAAATGGACCAAGCCTGAGGAAATGATCCTTTGCCTCCAGTATACTCCTTCTTCTCTAAGGAAAACACCTGAAGCAAGAAGAAGATTTTGTTTGGACAAACTACCCAAAGATGATCCCAAATCCAAAGGGAGAAAAGTTAAGTGTGTTTAAATTGTGTCTGGTGTGTTTCTGACTCACACTATTTGTCCTGTTCTCCCCTCCTGCCTCCCAGACACAGCAGTTATTTGGGATGCAGACCAGTAACATATCCAGCCACAATGCCTACAGCCATTTCTGGGTAGCTGTCTGGAAAGCAATGTTAATTTTTTTCTGTTCAAGACAAATTGGCAATTTAAGGGCCTTTTTGAAAGCAGAAACAGTGTTAGGCGAGGTTTGTATGTTTCCACCTGGGTATTTTTCAAAATTGATGCTGGGCTGCTTGTGTCACTAATAATGATTTATTTCTTATTCAGTTACTCAGGCTGCAATTAGATTCTGTGCATAGCGCTTGCAGGACAAAGACAAGAATAAAAGCTGTGATCCCCAGACCTTCTAAATCACAGACCTCAGATACATTCTTTCTTAAACAGGAGTTTGTGTGTCAGTCCTGTGACAGGAGGAGGCTGCATCTGGGGGTGACTCTTTTAAATGTGGAGATGTGCTAAGATCATTCCTCCACACTCTGTGGTAGGTTGCAAATCAGACCAGCCAAGTGCAGCTGGAACATGGGATCCTAGAGAACATGATGCTGTACTGTAAATGAGTGAGGAATGGATCCAGCTTCAGGGATTATCAAAAGATTGAAACCAATTCACAGAATCACAGAAGGGGTAATATTGTCCAGGCTTCCTGCTCAAACAGGGTCATCCAAGAGCACATTGCATCCAGACAGCTCTTGAATATCTTCAGTGAGAGAGACTCTACAAATGCTTTTGCCAACCTGTTCCAGAGCGTGGTCACCCGCACAGTAAAGTTTTTCCTCATGTTCTGGTGAAACTTCCTCTGTATCAGTTTCTGCCCATTGCCTCTTTTCCAATTGCTTGGCACCACTGAGAAGAGCCTGGATCCTTCCTCTGGCACTCTCCATTCAGATACTTGTGTACGTTGGTGAGGTCCCCTCTCAGTTTTCTCTTCTTGTGGCTGAACAGGCCCAGTTCCCTCACCTTTTCCTCGTAAGAGAGATGCTCCAGTCCCTTGGCATCCTTGTTGCCCTCCACTGGACCTGTTCCAGGAACTCCACGTCTTTTTTGTACGGGGGAGCCCGGAACTGGACACACCACTCCAGATGTGGCCTCACAAGGGCTGAGCAGAGGGGCAGGATCACTTCCCTTGATGCAGTGCTCTTCCTAAAGCACTCCAGGATACCACTTGCCTTCTTGGTCACAAGGGTACTGCTGGCTCACGAACAGTTTGTTGTCCACCAGGACCCCGGGTCCTTCTCTCAGAGGTGCTTTTGAGCAAGCTGGTTCCTATCCTGTGCATGGGGTTATTCTTTCCTAGAACCCTGCAACTGCCTTTGCTGCATTTCAGAAGGTTCCTTTCTGCCCATCTCTCCAAGTTGTAAAGGCCCTTCTGAAGGGCTGCACAGCCCTCTGGGGTATCAGTCACTCCTTCCAGCGTTGTGTCATCAGTGAATTTGCTGAGGAGGCCTCTCTTCTTCATCCAAGTCATAAACAATAGTGGGGCCAGAATGGAAACTTGGTAGACACCACTAGATACAGGCCTCTGTCGTTGTTGGCGCTGCCGGAGGCAATGAAGGACTCCGAGACACGAGTGTGGTCAGCAGAAAGGAATGAATTATTTAATTAATAAAGGACGGGTTTTTATGTGTTTAGTTCTTTTAGTGTTTTCCTAAAAGGCAAGAGGTATTGGACCTCTAACTAACTACCTATCAGGGTGATTGGTCAATCCTCACATCATTCATTTCTCTAGTCGGTATCACAACAATTCTAATTATATTCGCAGGTGCAAGATTAGCAAAGTCTCTTTACAGAAAACTTTATCATGTTTTGCATAGTTTCGCATGAGAAAGAACAAGGCTCTCACAAACTGCCGCTGAGAGCTGAAATCTTCTCTGCTAAGGCTTTTTAGCATCCATAGGCCTCCAGCCAGACTCAATTGCAAGAGTCTAAATCACTGTATTCAGACTCAAAAGACCTGAGTGAGATATGAGTGTAGACATGAAGTGAACAGTAGGACACCACATGGTTCCAGAGACTTGTTCACCCATCTCTTTTGTGAACTAAGCCTTCTATTTTTATATAAAGGAAGATTGTTCTGAGAGAAAACAGGAGAGAAATGGAATGTAAGAACCAAAGGTCAGGTGGAAAAATAACAGAGCTAACTTGCTTTGCAGGTGTCTTGTGATCTGGCACTTCAAAACAGAACTTTCTTTTCTTTTTTTTTTCTTGCTGCAGAGCTCAGGGAAGAGCAGGAGGGAAAAGGAAAGACAGGTGCAGATGGCATTATTAGATTTGTTAGCTGGAAAATTGTAAATGGGATAAAGAATCCAATTTAGCATTAGCAAGACAGAAAAGAGCCTTCAAAGGGTTATACTGAAAGACCCGTAATTATTCTGCTTACTCTCTTGTGTATGGAGGAGTACTGCTGTAACTAATGCTCTGGAAACTCTTTCCAGAGTGAATGGAGGAGGACCAAAGACATAAAGACATCCATGCTTTGAACATCCTTTGGTATCAAGGCTGTTTGGGATAAAGCATGCCTTGCAAGTTTGGTCATCTCTATGCTCTGTGACCTACATTCCCTAGAGAATGGAATTCACAGGAGCTACCAAAATGAGCAGGATGCTGTCCAGCCTGCTCAATACAAAGTGCTGTGGAGATGAGCACAGAAGTCATCAGATATCTCTGTGCTAAATTTAAACACCTGCTTCACCTGGAGCTCAGGTCCTGCCCAGAAACTGGGTAAGGTTGGCAGCTTTGTACTCATCAGATAACAACAATGTGGAAATACAAGACAGATTCAAGGACTTCCTCCCTATAAATTATAAACAATCTCCTGACAGTAATCACTGAAAGAAATGCTGCAATCCATGACAATTATGTAGCAGTTAATTCTTAGCCAAGTTGCTGAATTGTCATCAAATATTACATAAACTATTCAGACACTCAGTATTCATTAAGCTGTAGAAAGAGTGGACATGACCTTGTAAATTATAAAGGATGCATCTGTCTGACAAGAGAAGACTGGAGTTCCTGTTCCTCCATTTAGCATGAAACTGTTTCACAGAAGACAAAATAACTCCATCAAGAGATGCTGATAATTGTGTTACAAATGGCTCTGAGTGCCAGTCTTCCTTGTCAGAAGGAAGGCCTGACTCTGGGTGCCCACTCTGCTGGCCCAGGTTTCTGTTCACAGGCTGCTAGCTGGACTGCCATGCTCTCTGCTGCTGAAGTACACAGTTGTGCTCTGATTGTGCCTACCAAAGCATGTTCCCATTTGGGAACGACATGGAGGCAGAAAAGGGACTGCCTCTGACACCTGAAATCCTAGTAAAAAACCATTTAATACGTGATATTGTATTTCATACAGCGAACTTTAACTTTCTTCCTAATATTTAAATCCTCAAGATCAGTAATACTTGTTGATATATAACCCTTCTGGCTCTTGTGTTGGTTTTATACTTACCACTAAATATTCAGGAAACATTATCAACTCAGCGTTTTTTACCAGTGTCCTTACAGGAAACGTTAAAGAGACTCAGTGCCTCCATCTACCCTTGAGGAACATCAAAAGTAACCCCATTTAAACCAGCGTGCTCTCTTTGTGATGCTGCGCTGGTTTTGTCAGGAGTAGAGTCAATTTTCTTACCAGTAGTCAGTACAGGGCTGTGTTTTTGATTTGTGCTGAAAAAAAGTGTTGATAATACAGAAATATTTTTGTTACTGCTGAGCAGTGCTTGCATAGAGTCAAGTCCTTTTCTGCTCCTCGTACCACCCCTCCAGCAAGGGGCTGGGGTGCACATGAGGTTGTGCCCAGCACACTCAGCTGGGGCAGCTGAATCTGATGGATCAGAGGGATAACCCATACCATATGGTGTCATGTTCAGCATATTAAGCTGGGGCAAGGAGGAAGTAGGGATGTTTGGAGAGATAGCATTTGTCTTCCCAAGTTACCATTACATGTGCTGGAGCCCTGCTTTCCTAGCGATGGCTGAACACCTGCCTGCCCATGGGAAGTGGTAAATAATTCTTTGTTTTGCTTTGCTCGTGTGTGGATTTTGCTTTTCGTAACAAATTATCTTTATCTCAGCCCACAAGTTTTTTCATTTTTACTCTTTGGGTTCTCTCCCCCATCCCACCAGGAGCGAGTGGGTGTGTGAGGCTAAGCTGCTGGTTGGGGTTAAACCACAACAGATGCCTCTCATTATTTCCCAGTTAAGACTTGCCTTCCTTTACAGTCTTTGCACTAATCTTTCCAGTCCAAGTTTTCCTAAATTAATAACCAGCTTTGTTTTATTTAGCTTAGGTTACTACATATCCCCAATCCAGAAGATCATTGATGTTAGCAAAAAAAGCTAAAGGTAGTCTGCTTTCTTAGTGCCCTTATGAATTACTTTTCCATGATTGATGAGCTGAGATGATGGCATAAAGATTATTTATAGTATAGCTCTTAATTCATTTACTGGTCAATGTTCTCTGTAGTTGTGACATTAACTATATACTGTCTATTAGTTTTACTGACCTCAGACTTAATACTACACATTTGTTTTCATTAAATTGTGTTTTCCATTTCTAAGCCAAATGATATAGGACATAAAAATCTAGCCACAATATTCCTTAATAGTAGTTGCACCTTCAAATTATTTTTGCCGAATTTGATATATGCTTTAGATAGCTGCATGAAAATAGTTAAACATTTTTCATATATGACAGGTTCTCAAAATGACCTCAAAAAGCTACAGTTAATAACAATGAAAAACTCCCACACCTTTCCAGCACAGTAAGTTAGTCACTGTTATTATACAAGTCCTTTCTTTAAGATATTTTAACCCTCAGGCAATTTTGTAGTGTTATCATTAGAGCCAAGCATTTATTTCTTTCAGCTAAACCTTAGCTTGTGGCAAAATTTAAGCTTTGATTTTTAGTTACCCTAACATCATGATCCGAAGTGGCATTTGCTATGTAAGTTGGAATGTATTTTCTGGGCTAGAATTACAAAAATGGTGGAGAAGTTGTCCAGCAGATAATGCAATTCATTATTCAGTGCAAGATCTAAACCTTACCTGCAATTCCCCTTCAGGGAACAACAGCTGAGCCACAAGTATTCTGGTTTTATTAGCAGATGAAATATATGGTTTCTCACCGTAGCTTGTTTGAGCTGTTTTATGTAGTAAATACAATTAAACATTCTCTGGAGTACTTGGGTGTTTTGTCTCCTTGTTGAGTGGCCAATCTTCAGACTTTTGATCTATATTAGAGACAAAGTCAGTATTTTATACCAATCAGAAAATATGTAGCAGCTGAGACTGACTGGCTGCTATCCCTTTCCGCCCAGCTGCTCAGCAGCTAGGGCAATCATTTAGGCAGTAAGAGTTGTGTTTGGGTCTCCTCAGCCTGCGACCAGCTCAAAATTTCTCCTCTCTGGTTAAGCTTGCTCAGCCTTGAATGACTGTTAACTGCAAAATATAGCATTTCCTTCAACAGTTTTGTGAATGTTATGAATGATTTCATTTGCTTGTTTTTCTCCAAACATATACCTGAAATGATTCTTGTAAGAAGTGTCAATGAAATGAAATACTTTTTATTGTTTTTTCTCAAAAAAACAACAAAATAAGGTTTGGAATGAACCTTCCCAGATTTTCTGGTTCATTTGATGAATTGTAAAATCAGGTATGAGTACACTGCTGTGGGACTAGTAGAACACTTCCCCATTCCTTTGCAGGTTAGATAAATTTCTCTTTGCAGAATATAATTGAATTTCCAGAACTAGATACCACAGCAGGGTGAAGACAAAGCCTATTAAATACTAAGGGATAAATCCAAGCCTTTTCACGGTCTCCATGAATTTGAGGAGGCTTTCAGGAAAGGAACTCACCTTCGTGGATCTGTTTGATCCTCTCAGTAGCTTGTCTTAAGGCTGGGTGGAAGTGGGGCATGGAAAAGCAGAGTGAAAATTACAGCATAGCCACTGTTTCATCCACTCTGTGGCTTCCTTGGAGAAATGGAGAATGCAAGGCCATTCTGGAATAAAGGCATTGTCAGTTTGCACACCACTCTCTCTGAGTCATGCCTGAGTTTTTGAAGTTGATCAGTGGGTTGGCACCAAGCCATTAGAATATTTGTTTTCCATCAGTAAATTATCATCTTGCAACAGCCTAGATTTTGCATTTATTTAACCAAGGACAAAACTGTCTAACTGTTCCACAGAATCACCAGAGGTTTGTGATTTGGTCATGTTGTATGTGTCATGTGTCACTACAAATGTCATATTGTAGTGTAAAATAGATGTCAGAAAAAAAGAGAAATAGTCTTAGAAGCAGAATGCTCCCTATTTTGAAAGCCTAGTGTAACCTCAACAGAATATGTTAGAAAAGAGGAAAAAAGCATTGAAGATGATCATAGTTTCAGAAGACTAAATCGCTATTCATCATGAATAACGGAGGAACAGTGTGCTAGACAATGAGTTTTTCTAATTTTGTGGTACTTTAGAGACTGTTTTGGGGGACCTATAAATAGGAAAGTATATTAACAGCAATAAACCTTTCACTGGCTGAGCTCTTACATATATAAATTGAAACCTGAAATTTTCTTAACAAAGAGTTTGGCTAATGGCACACTGTACTACAGATGTTTTCAAAAGGTAAGCAAGTGGCTGCCCACTTTTACTTTCAGCCAGGGAGTGGAAAATCCTCCTTGGCTACTCTTACTTGTCTGCTCTCTAAAAAAATAAGCAGTTTTAAAAAGTGTTTCACATAAAATTGCTCTTTGAATGCCACACAACCCAGGGAATCCACATCATGCAGGTCTCAAAAAAAGGTCCAAGACAAACCTTTTACCACCAATGAGCAAGGAAATTGCTAACAATCTAAGCCAGGCTCTGAGACTTTGTTTGTTCATGCATTTTCCTACTGTAAGGCATGGGTAGTGATTTTTCTATGGCTCCTACAGGAATGCTTTTCTCAGGAAAGTGCAGAGTAGAAAAGGGGGCAACAGATTTTCTGCCTTCTCCTGCTTGATAAATCCTTGCCTCTCTTCTCTTTTGGGGTTCTTTTCCCTCCCATTCTCATCTGCAGACTGAGTTGGGGGGTAGCTGCCCCTGTCATGGACCTCTCCTATCCACCTTCCCCTGCTACTTAGGTTTCCGAGAAGGGAATGAAAGGGAAAAGTGCTGCAACAGAGGTCTGAAGGGGAACCAGGAGTGGGACAGCCAGATGTGGTATGAGGGAACATTAGCAAGAATAATCTGCCAAGGTTAGAGTAGGATGAGTACTTAGGTGGCAGACACACACACACATAAAATTGAGATATTCTTCTCTCTTGTACATGACCCACATAATCCCTCCTACGTTTTTAGGTCTCTTCCGTGTTGGGGTAGAATGTCCAGAAACCAAAGTGCACCCATATCTCAAGATACAACTCACAGGGTGCAGTTCTGTCACACATCTTCTTCAGCTGGAATTCTGGTTCACAGACTTCTCTCCCGTCTCCTCCCCTCCTGCCAGCTGGAACTTTTTGGTTTTTTTCTCTTTTCCTTCATTGCTTTTAACTACTGGATTATTTGGATCAAAACAGCTATAAACTAGGCCAGGGAGATAAACCAAGATAAAAAAAATAAAACTCATGGTTTGAGCAAGCAATGGAAAAGGCTTTGCTTCCTTCATGCTGGCCAAGGCCTGTGACAACGTAGCTGATAGACTATTACATTTGTTTTAATATTTATTAAAGGTTTCTTCCCCATTCACTGTAACTGTTTCATGGGTTTGCTGTAATCTTTCAAAGAATAATTAAAGTGACTGACAACTAGTTCACAGTCAACCAGAAAATCTCTTTTAAAATTATTTTTGGTTTGGAGTCTTGGCCTGCCATTGCATCAAGTGGCTGATGGGTAACATGTAAATGTATAGCTGATTCTGAAATATAATGAGGGACCATACTCAACATTTTAAAAAAGTATATGGTAAGGGGATGGAGATCCTTGATTTATTTGTTCTGAATTTAATAGGGAATTCACTTGCTCCCACCCATACTGCCATTTCACAAAGCTGAGCCAAAGATAAAGTTTATCAGGCAAACCTGTAAAGAAATACAACAATACCCAGAAAGCAGTGTTTTTTGAACATCATGAATTTTCAGTCCAAGGAGCATAAACTCTAAATACAAAGTTCAGCAAACCTCAGCACATATGCCAGAGCCTTTTGAAATAATTAGCTGAAGTTGGATGTTGCTGCTCCAAGTTTTGACTGCAACCTAGGCAAACAAATGCTTTTCTTTTAATTATAGTCCATTGTATTTCCAAGATTCTTATATTTTGCTACTGATTACACCTAGATGGTACTTGCACATTCCACAGTCTTCAATATTAACGTTTATTTCATTATTCAGGTTTGGAATATACACACCTTAGCTTTGGTTTCATGCATTTCAGTGGCATGCTTTGAGCAAATACTTTTAGTATTACTATGCAAATAAATTATAAATCAAAAGGGAAACGTTTGTAAAGCTGCTTAAAGAGCTTGATGGTACACTACCTCCCAATACAGGAACAACTTGGTTGTTCCCATCCTATTAACCATGTCCATATATTTAACCTGATGAACATAAATTGGTCCATTGGGACTACTCTGCTACTTGAAAATGTTTGCAGTGCAAGTGCTTGTATTGAGGTTAATACATAATGTAAAGGAAAATGAAAAACCTGTGACTAAGCCACTGAACTAGGAGACAGGCTTTCCTCCTGCTCTTTGATTAGGGTATAGAGCTAATGTATACTAGTTTTATTTTTGGAGCATTCAGGAAGGCTATGTTAATGCAGCAGTAATTCTTATCTGTGCAGGGCACACACTAAATAAGATTGTTCTGTGCAGGTAGAGCCTTGTACTCTCTATATATACTTTGCATCTAGTGTGGATAATGACCCAAAGAGAGCACAGAGTCACAGTTTCTGAGTAGAGTTGGCCTTGGCAGTGTTTTGAAGCATATAAAATCGATATTGTTGAAGTCCTCCAAGAGTCTTGGAACAAAAACCCAGTACTCTTACTGATGATCATACTGATTATTTCTCTTAAAGCCTATTTGTTTGGCACCTCAGCTAAAGATACTCTCTGATGTAAGTGCTGGCAATCTGAATAAAATCCAATTTCTTTATTCAACAGAATGTATTTAATTGAGTATAATTGTGCATTTCATCCTTACCATTACCTGTCCAATACAATTATATTCTTTCAGCAGCTGGAAGACATGGGCAGTTAGCTTGATATAATCTTCAATGGTGTAAAATCTTTTGCTATGTTCTTTGATATTGATGAAACTGCAGCCAAGCGCTGAGAATATCCTAAAAGACCATTTGAAGTCTATGTGTTCTTTATTAGCTACAGTGGGTTTGGGTTTTTTGTTTGGTTTGGGTGGGGATTTTTTGGTTTTTGTTACCATTGAACACATCTGGGCAGACTGCGGATGCACAGAAATCTTCACAGAGATGGAGGCTAGAGCAGATGTCAAAGAAAGCTGTATTCCTCAGCACTCCAGAAGCTGCTCTTTGAGACAAATGTGGACTTGAAGCCCAAAACGGGCTATAGGAACATACAGCCTGAACTGTTATCACATATAGTAATGCATTCCCATACAAACCACTTTATTGAGAACTCCCAATATCTTCCTTGATTCCTCTATCGCTTTGAGCTCTCTTCTGTTATGCTCACCTAACAACTTCTGCCTAATTCTGGTATCAGTCACATCAATATTTTCTTAGCATTAGTTAGCTGTTTTTCTTTCCTTTCTAATCAAATAGAATCCATATTATCTACCTCTGGATATCTGCTAGGAAGGCAGGTACTTCTAGGCTAATCCTCTCAACCTCTTTTACAGTTGCTGAAAGGAGGTACAAAACTGTTTGGTTGCTGCAGTTTTCTTTTAGCATCACATTTAATCTGAATCTGAGTCACAGGGATTTTCATCCCTTCTGGACTTGCACAAAATTGGAAATGTTCTACTATTCCCAGGTTAGAGAAAAACACCTTATCTGAAGTCTAGGAAATGCGTGAAAAAAACACCAGGATATTTTTGCCACATGAATAACACACTGTTCACAAAATGATTGCAGAATAGATTGTGTGGCTGCCAGGATTACAAGATAATAATTAGAGGCTGAACTGTCAAATTTCACTTAGCTTGACTGAACGCACTCCATCTCCAAGTACAGGTACTGTATACCTAATTGACCCATCACAAACTTCAAGTAAAAACCACCAAAATTCTGTAAAAACTATATTGGTGTCTCCTTTGTACTTAGTGCTCTGAAAGCTCATTATGATTGGGAAAAAAACCCCAAATCTATGATTAAAAAACTTAAAGAAGTATCACCTTTTTAGATCCAAAATGCTTACCATGTTTATGGAAAATTATCTCAGGTACTTACAGAACAAAAGATAACTAGCAAATGGTAGCAACACCCTGGAATTAAGCATCAGTCTTTAAAGTTCATTTTCAGGCAAGATGTAATTACAAGAAATGGTGCAACTTGAAATGTGTGTTTCAAAGCACAGGGTTGTAAAAACAGAAAGCTGTCAGGCAATGACATCTTTTGAGTCACAACAAGGATAAAAGAATTGCTATCATAAAGAACTCTCACAGTTGTTTGGATGCATTAAAGGGTTTAGAGTAAATGAGAATATTTCTTATTGTGTGCTGGAACAGTAGAGTATGCTTTATCAATTCATCTTTTCACACACAAGGGGTTAACTCTGGTGTACCAGCAGAGCTTCCTGCTGTGAATGGGTTTGCTGAGATACAATACAGGAGACTGGTGCTGCTCAGGTGCCAGCAGCTAGTCTAGGTAAGATGTTATGACCAAAGGTGCTTCACAAAGCTGATGTGCCATTCAGCCTTTTAAAGACACTGTTAGCAGCTGGAGGATTACTCTGAAAGAAGGCTGAATTGTTGCACTGAGTACTGCCACAATTAATCTAGATTTGTTCACCTCTAGCCAAAGGCAGGAGAAAAATCAAACCATGCTTTACATGTATTTTTCACTTTAAGGCAGAAATTATGTGCACATTCTGTTTCTAGAAAATTGCTCAAGATGAAAACCCATGTAGTTTGATGGCTTCATCGTGCCTTTGATATTTGTAGCAATTATTCAAAAGAGGTTTTAAATATTGCCAGTAGGATATATATTTTAATACGTAGTATTTGACATTGCTGCATGCTCCGTGCTAAATTCAGTAAGGTCTAGACTGTGAGTAAGATAGAAATAAAATAAATTTGCTGTGCCATTATTCCTGATTCTATGTGGGTAATGCTCTGAATATAAGAGTGTCAGTCTTTCATCTGAAATTAAGTGGGGATTTTTTGTTGTTTTGGTTTTTTTAATCTATTAAAAAATCATGATTAAATAATGGGCCTGCAGTTCAGGAAAACTTCTCAGTATTTGGTTGTTCTGCTCATATTGTGATTAAATAATCTACAGACAGATGGAATTTGTGCCATTTGATTATTTTTCAGATCAGTGGAGTCCAAGCATGGCCATCGCAAAAACCAGATCTTATTCGTTTCTCTTAATTTCATGTAAATGTGAAGTAGTTTGAAGATTTTAATTAAAAGAAGATGATAAATTTTCTGCTGTAATTCCTTGTTTAATTTTACAGGTTTTTTTTCTTTTATGCTGTGTATTAATAGCCACTCTATGATTAACTTGCAGTAAGACCTAGAGCAGGACATACAAAACTGGGGCAGAAAGGAAATTAAAGTTATGTGAACTGCAGAATTAAATTTTCTGCTCTCTGTAGTTAAATAGTTATTTTCCTTTGTGTATTGGTTTGGCCCAGCCTGGTTTTAGGTAGCAGGGGGGCCACAGAGATGGCTCCTGTGAGGAAGCTGCTGGAAGCTTCCCACCANCGCAGCCCGTGGGGATCCACGGGGAACGCAGAGATCCACCCGCAGCCCGTGGGGATCCACGGGGAACGCAGAGATCCACCCGCAGCCCGTGGGGATCCACGGGGAACGCAGAGATCCACCCGCAGCCCGTGGGGATCCACGGGGAACGCAGAGATCCACCCGCAGCCCGTGGGGATCCACGGGGAACGCAGAGATCCACCCGCAGCCCGTGGGGATCCACGGGGAACGCAGAGATCCACCCGCAGCCCGTGGGGATCCACGGGGAACGCAGAGATCCACCCGCAGCCCGTGGGGATCCACGGGGAACGCAGAGATCCACCCGCAGCCCGTGGGGATCCACGGGGAACGCAGAGATCCACCCGCAGCCCGTGGCGGGGTGCCTGTGCCGGAGCGGGTGGATGCCTGGAGGAGGCTGTGATCCAGTGGGAGACCCGGTGGAGAGAGAGGGCCCTTGCTTCCAGGCTGGAGCAGCCTGTCCTTGGAGGACTGCACCCCGTGGAAGGAGTGACCCATGCCGCAGCAGTTTTGGGAGGACTGTGTGCCCTGGGAGGGACTCACGCTGCAGCAGGTGCGGTTTGGCTGCTGCTCGTGAGAGTGGACCCACGGGGGGAAGTTCACAGAGAACTGTCTCCCGTGGGAGTGACCCCACAGCCTCACAGGGCATGGACTCTTCTCCCGGAGCCGCGGAAGGAAATCTTGGTGATGGACTGACCGAACCCCCCTGCCCTGTCTCCCTGCTCTGTCGGTGGGAAGCAGGGAGGGGCTGGAGGTGGGGGGCGAAGGTGTTCTAAGGACTTCTTTTACTTCTCATTCCACTCCTCCGATTCTGTTAGCAATAAATTCAGTTCGCAGCTTACACTGAGCCTGTTTGACGCTTGAAGTGTTTCTCCCGGTCCTTATCTCAACTCATGAAATTTTCGTTAATTTTTTTTTCCTTTTCCCTCCTCTGCCCAGCTGTGGCAGGGGAGGGTGAGTGAGTGGCTCTCGTGGGTGCCTGGCATTGGGCCAGTGTCAAACCACAACACTTTGATGTGAGGACTTCTGGCTATGTTGAATATTTATGCACCAAAATGTTTCCTAGGAAAACTGTCAGAGGTGATATGAGGTCATTTAACAGTTCTCAAGATCAACATTTGGGGCAGAGGACAGGACTGCACCTGTTGTCAGTGTGGTAATATGCTGGGAGCAATCAAATTGCTCTGAAATCAGAGTAACTGTCAGTGCTAATTAGCAGAGGTGTGAAATAATGATGTCTTTTTAATCAAGAGGCCTCTCTAGGAGCCAAGCTTATGCACATATTTTGTAGTATTTACATTGTGTTTAATTGGCACACCTCTAAGGCTTCTCACTGGATAACTGGGACAGTTGGAATTTGATCTAGTGGCTGATTAACTCCCAGTTAGTGGTAATTATGAGAGTAAGGCCCAAGTGTTCAAATAAGCACTGCACCACACTGTGCTGTGATGCACTTTGCCACGCATCTCTCACTGTGCCCTCATAACAAACACGCTGCGTGTTCCTCAACCAACAACGTTGAACTGAAAGCTGAGGGAGTTTTACTGCCCTGGCTGCAGCTGCCAACACTTATGATGTTTTAGGTGGAGTGGTAAAGGGTGAAAGTATTTCACTTCTTCACACATCATACCCCTTCAGAAAGATATTTTGTTTGCGTAAAGTCTTTATTTTTGCCCTTAAAGTCCTAATTGGTCCTGTGTTAAATGTTGGTCATGGGCTTTTGGCTGTCTACAGGAAGATTTGCTGATCAAGGAAAACCAGGACCAGAGCATGTGGGGTGGCAGTTGGCAATGGGAGATGGCAGAAGATACAAGCAGCTAACAGAAATGTGTGAGTGCGTTTGTGAAATTAGAAATCTGCAACTATGTGTGGGCAAAGCAGCAGGTGGAGAGAGAGCAGTACAGCAGATGTGTTCACACTAAACTGGGAGGTGGCCACAAACCCTACCTAGAGGTTGTGACTGGTGGAGAAAATCAGAGCTGGTAAAGTGACCCAGGGCAGGTTTTTTTAAAGACTGGGGCTAGTCCATCAGAAAAGAGTGAAATAGGAAAGGACTTGGGGAATAGATGAAAGAAGTTTTAGGAGACCCAGAAATTGGATTCGGGAGAGGTGAAGTGCTTTGGGAAGTCTGAGGAGCTCTGGGTGAGCTAGGAGGCAGTGAAGAGATCTGTGGTTGTGGAATAGCTTGCTAAGAAGGTAAGAGGGTCCAGATAAAAATCAGTGGGAAGAGGGAAATTCAAACATCTGGAGTTAGGAGTCACACAGGTACCTGAAGAATCACCATAGGACACCCACCCAGCAATGTATCTGTGAGTGAAATCCCTCTCCTCATTAAGAGCTGAAACCTGAATTTTCATGAACATGTAGTAGGAAGAAAGTTAAGCTAGACAGAAGATGGAGGATATAACTGTGCCATGCCAACAACAAAATTGTCACTTAAAAGTGTTTTTAACAGGAGACTTAAAAGTGTTTTTAACTGGCTAAAATAATTCAGAGAAGTAGAGTTTGAGCAGCCAAACAATGCAGGGAAAGCAATAAGGAACGTGAGTGATAGAAAGTCCCTCTATTTCAGTGGCAAAAGTACTCGTACACAGCTCACTGGCACGTCTAGTAGGAACATAAACTGTTAGACAAAGCGTGTGTGCCAAAACTGCAGGAGGCAAGATGAACCTCTGCAATCAGCAGAGAACTGTACAATGTACTTACCCCAAAATAGAAAGTCTTCCTGGAACCCGACATGAAGTCCTGCTACGCCACTGCACTGCTGTCTTCATAAAAACCAACAAGAATGGTAACATTTTACCTCACAAAAAGGGATGGGAAGCAGATTTCCTGTGGGGTAAGGCTTTTTATTTGTGTTATGTACAGAGTTAATATAAGAAATGTCAACGAGTTATCTTTGGCATCATCTGCTTATAGCTGATACATTAAACCTATGGTTTTCATTTATGTATATTAATTCCTTTCTTTGAAAAATACATGTGTATCAGTTCCTCGAATTTTTGTTTATAGATGAGTCAGTTCTCCATTTTAAAGCAGACTTTTTTTTCTTGTGGTTTCTTTGTCTGTTTTTCAAGATTTCTCTGAGTTTTGTATATTTTGATCCTAATTAGGTGTTAGTATTCCAAATTATGTACTCCTTGACTTTGGAGAGTAGTGATACTGTCTGTTACTGTCAGTCTTGTAAGTCAGATTCTTCTATGCCATGGACCTGGCTAAGATCCCTATACTTTCTTAAAATTTGAAATATTTTGCATTGGACTCAAACTGAATTCCTTGAGGTTTAATTTGTTTCTGTGTATCTCTTCATTCTTACAATCGTGTAGAGTGTTGTGCAGAGAATATTTCTATACAGTTTTTAAAGGATGTGCTCTCCTGACCCCCAGTCATCTCAGAAGAGAGGGAGGCTAACTGCTGAGCTGCTGGCCTGACAGAGAGGGCAGGGTGAAACACAAACCCTCACTTTGGTATTACAGATATGGACTAAGTATATAACTAGTACAAATGAGCAGGAGCACAAGAACAGGTTAAACACTTTGTGCATGTTGTTGCTTTGGGGTTTTTTTCTTGAAAGACTGTTGAAAAGCTATTCAACTTATCCCCCAGTTTGCTATTTAATGTCATTGTATGTGGTTTTATGTTCCATACCCTGTTTAATAGACAAGTGAGCAGCAGATGATGCAGAAACCAAAGCAGTAAATACATGTCCTCCAAATTTCTGAGGCTTTCTCAAGGTGTCCCAGACTACAACAGTAGCCCTAAATGAGAACAGTGGAGAAGTGAGGTTGGGAAAGGTAAAAAGGAAAGTGGAACCAAACCTCAGTTCAGTTTTTGAATTCTGTTATTCAGCCAGAACTGTTTGTAGTTAAAACATAACAACAGAAACCTGTTACTGGAACTGGCCTAATAACCCGGTGCAGCCAGTACCAGCTTAGGTCTATTTCCAAAGGACAAGATGGAGAGTCCCCTCACGCTGTTCACATCTCCACTGTTCCACAAAATAGCTCTGGAGGACTGCTCTGGAAAAGACATTCCAATCCAAACTTTGCTGCAGCCATGTGGGTCCATCATTTTGTGCACAGCAGGCAAAGCTCTCCTTCCACTCCTCCCTGCCTCAGGCTTGTTGAAACTGTGACACCATCTCAGTGCCCTGTACCAGGGATTCTATTGAATGCTGGGTGTTGTATGACAGTATTTAAAAAAAAAAAAAATCAGTGGGGGCTGGATCCAGATCTCTCAGGCTTTCAGGACTTCTCTGTGAATTGTCTCTGCATGAACCTCACAGCCTACATACAAGGGACAAAAAGCATCTGTTCCTAAAACACAAAGCTAATACTCAAAGGACTTTCTCTCAATCACTCCATAAAGCTCAACAGCATGATGGCATGTTGTCCTTCACCTGTACCATGCTGTTTTCCACAGAAAGGGAACCAACGTTTTCAATCTGGACATCAAGGGGATAGCACTGCTCTCTCCTCCCACTCCTCCTCTCTTCACAGCCAGGCAGAACTACCTTGGCCGTGCACTCTGTTTTTAAACAGGTCCCACTTCAGCCCATTGTTGGTCTGCAAACAAATGTTTGTTGAGGTAAAAATAAGAAAGGTACTTGTAACTGTGTCATATGTCTCCCTTTCTTTTTCAATCCTGTTTTTGGTCAAACCAAGCACTAAACAAAAATCTGTTTGGAATTCTTTGGCCGTATTTTAGCCCCTATCTGTAGCATGGTGAAGCATAGCTGAGCCAGATTTTCAGACCTATTTAGCCAACTTGGATTCTGTGATGGCACCATTGCCTTGCCTCTGGGCTGTAAACCAATTCAGGCACCCTAAGTCACACAGAGCTGTGAGACATGGAACCATCTTTGCTTTCTGAAGACCCCTTCTTGGAGGGAATGGCTTTCTTTAAAAGCATTTTTTAAGGTTTAATTTTAAAAGTATAACTTATTGTCTTTATGTATTTAATGTTTAATATTGCTAAGCAGAATTTTTGAAAGCCTTCTTTTTACTGTATTTATTTAGTAATTCCTATGAGATTAGTATCTCAAAAGGAAAAATCAATAGCACTTCACGATAAACAAGTAAAGACAATATAATGCCTAACAGTCTTCACACTAAACCACAATACCTCTGAAATGAACCTTTGCCTATAATACAATACCTTCCAGACTTTTTAAATAAGTGTATTTTCTGTACTGGGAATGTTGTAGCCGACATTTTAGGATCAATTTAGTAGATGAAAAAATAATAACAATAATTTTTCCATGTCAGAACATTTTGAAAAATGTGAAGAGCTACAGAGCAAGTGCTGTTTTATGTCTAACCAAACCCAAATTTTAAACCCCCCCTTCTGTTGTATTGATATTTAAAATGGGCTAGAAACAGAACTGAGTGGGGAAAAAACCCAAACAAAACAGCAAAAACCACTTCCATAATGCAAGCCCAATCAAAGAGATATTGCATTGTAATCTTGTGATGAAGGCAGTTTGGTCTGAGGGTTTGCTGAGGTACTTGAACCATTTAGAAAAGTTATTCTTTATTTTGAGCATTCTGATTTTTTTTTTAAGAAGTCTGGGCTGAAGTTAGTATTTCACGCAAAAAACTCTCAAGTGATTGTTTAGAAGGCAAAACTTCCCAAAGCAGACAAAATATTACTCCTTAGGAACAATAAATTTGCCTATATCAAAGGAAAGAAATATATGAAAATCTCCACAAAACAACACAATACCACTTGCACAATTGAATGTGATCTTTATTTCACTTGCACTATCCTTTCATTAATGTCTGCTCATAGAACTATGCTGTCTAAAAATTTGTCAGGTTTCTGGCAGTGATCACCATAATTTTACTTCCAGTGCCATGTTTCCTTGCTGCTGTGCCTTGTGGTATAACAACAGGACAGTGCTGCCTGCCATTGCTTGGATCTGAGAGTCAGCCACCGGTGCAGTCTCTGCAGCTGGGCAGAGCCCCATTGCTCAGTAGTGTTCACTTCCATAACCTGATTTTACTTGTAAATTTGGATGCAGCAAAAACTTGTTGTTCACTTACTGTACTTGGAATTGTACATATCAATTATCTGAAGGGATTTATTGCTTGAATTGCTATCATCTTGAGCTGTTCAGTAGGTCCAAGATACAGACATTTTCATGAGGGAGATGAAAAACACAAGTCTGATATGAAAGCAGCCCACTGCTAAATTGCACATCTCTGCTTCCACACACAGGATCAGCAGAGCCCTTCAAAGAAAAAAGCAGACAGAATTTGGAGTGTCAAGCACTTTATTTTCACTATCCTTAGCCTCAAAAATAGTATAATAAGGGAAAGATTCTATCACCTCATTTTCTCTTTGCAATTCCTGGTATGTAATTTTCTTGTAGATAATTTTTTCTTTCTGGGAATAATTAGAAAGAAAGTTAGCTTTGGCCTGTGAAAATGCATTTTTCTTTGCATTGGGAGACTCATTCAAGATTATGAAGAGTCAGAAAGCTCTTTTCTTTTAAAGTTTGGGAGAAAAGAAAATAACACTGGAAGTCTGAGTGCTGCTCCTTCCTGCAAGCTCTTTCTCTGGCTTTGCCATGCTGTGCAATCTGAGATCTTGGCTAGCACCTTCACTTCAACCCTCCCTCTAGATCCTTACATCTCTTCTTTGTATACAAAAAAAAAGCAAACAGTTTATCATCATTACCTTACACAATTCAAATATACAAGATGAGACAACTCCCAGGTTAGCACCACTCCTGCACACTCTTAAATGGTGGTCTGTGCTCAGATACATGATCATGAGTTAGTCTCAGTTCTAGTAATTATTGGCCTGACCTAATGCTATTAACTCAATGGGAACTTCCAATGAGTTTCAAAGGACTTTGTGTCAGGATTTTTTTTGCATAGTAAATCCAGTGATGCATTAAGACACCCCTTAAATTTTGCTTTAAAATGCTGACATTTGGAAAGGTCAGTCTGAAAGAGCCTTAGAACTGATGATTACGAGTAAGCAGAGCTAAACTAATAAATTATTATCTTACAAGGAGATTGCTGTCTGCTTTAACATATTCAAAGTAAGATATTTATATTATTCAAGGATGGTAAATGGAGAAATAAAATACCTCTTATTGCTTATGTTTTACCTCTATGAATGTTTCCAGAGTGTTATTATGGTTGTTGAGTTTTCCAAGTAAAATGCTTTAATAGCTTTTAACCTCAGTGTTTGTTGAAAAAGAATGGTTCAGTCCTTCAGCTGGTACTTTTCTCTGACACATTTAAGGAGTTAACACAGCTAAGAAAATTAGAAAACAAAATAGCTCAACTAGGGCACTTGCTAGTCATTGCTCAATGAGAACAGCAGGCAAAGAGAGCAGCTCTCACTACCTGTGATAAGATTCTCTAACATTTACAATTCACTACTCCTGTTGCTTTCAGTCAAGACCTCCCTTTTCAAGTTTCGGCACTTAGTCCATTAATGTATCATGTTTATTTCTGTAAACTCCTGAAATAAGCTGATTTTGTTGTTGTGATACTGGGACATGCAGTTACTGTGCCCTGAGCTAGACAGCATGTAAAAGCATGCTTAACTGGGTGAAAAAACCAGTTTGTCTTAGGTCAGTAAAATGCACAGAGAAGTGATAAAATTCAGCCCCTGGAAGAAGGCAAAAACTCCTGCAGTGTTCGTATTGAATAAAGTTGGCTTTCTCATATAAATAAACAAATCAAAGGTGATAGACTCCACATTTATTAACATCACTGTCCACGACAAACCAGGTAAAACAAAACTCAAGTTTTAGGTGATGTTACTATACAAAGGAGAGTAAAATGACAAATCTTTGCAACTTGTACATGGTGTGATTGTTGAGCTGTCCCATGCAGGGCCAAGAGTTGGGCTTGTTGATACTTGTGCATCCCTTCCAACTCAGGATTCTGTGATTCCAGTTTATGCTCACTAGTTACTCCTTCGATTCCATCTGTAACCAGAGTGAGTTTGCTGTTAGGGAGAACACTTAGTCTCATCTTCAGCCTCGTGGCTGATGGATGCCTGGAAGAGAAGGGGTAATGAAGGCATAAAAGTGGACTTAAACTTTTTTGATAGCCACTAAGCCCACATTTAATTAACTTTTAACTCTCTGTAACTTAGTGTCCTGGTTTCAGCTGGGCTAAAGCTCATTTTCTTTTTAGTAGCTAGTACAATGTTGTGTTTTGGATTCAGTATGAGAATAATGTTAGTAACACACTGATGTTTTGGTTATTGCTGAGCAGCCCTTACCCTGTGTCAAGGATTTTTCAGTGTCTCATGCTCTGCCAGTGAGGAGGTGCACAAGAAGCTGGGAGGGAGCATGGTCAGGACAACTGACCAAACTGGCCAAAATGATGTTCCATACCGTAGAACATCATGGTCAGAATATAAAACGGAGGGGAGTTAGCCAGGAGCAGGATGGTGATTGTGGCTCAGGGACAGGCTAGTCATTGGTGGTGAACAGCTGTATTGTGCATGACCTGTTCTTTGGTTTTATCTCCCTCTCTCCTTCTCATTTTTATTACAATTATTGCTGTGTTTGTTTCAGTTACAAAACTGTTCTTACCTCAATTCACACACTCTATTTCCTTTTCTTTCCTGATTCTCCTCCCCATCTCATTTGTGGGGGTTGGGCAGGGAAAGGGAAGTGAGTGGGTGGCTGCAAAGTACTTAGGGTACTTATTTGCGAGCCTAAGTTGAACCATGACACTTAATTGCCTATATCATTGTAGAAAGAGTGACCTTCTAGAGCAATAAACTGGATGCATTCCTACAAGTAAGCTCTGTCTGGTAATAAGCATGGCCTCTCAGGCTGAAGATTGCTGCGTTGCTGTGGGAACAGTGGATTACCACTGCTGGCTCTGGGAGGAGCGATTATCCAAAATATGTGACAGGGTTGTAAAGAGCTGAGAACCATATTTTTCATGGAGCTGCAAGAAAACCAGTTCAAGGACTGATGATGCCAAATGCTGCATATGTGGGAGAAAAATTCCTTTGTCAGATGCAATCCAGTGACTTTTCACAAGTGGAAACAAGGGTGTGATATAAAAATAGTGTTCTGACACACTCTTACCAGTCACATTCCAAAAAATTGCTGTGGTGAGGTAGGAACTAGTTGGAGCAGACTTTTTAATACTTAACATGCAACAGAGTCAGGGACTGTCCTTGACTATGGAAAATAATGAACAATGTGTATGCTGGCTCATAATAGCATGCTAATAATATCATGAAAACAGAACTGAAAGAGAAGAGATTTCTGAAGGTTTGTTTGCTGCTTAACCCAAGTATAACTTTCTTCCTGAGAATGCTGTAAAGTTCTTGCCACAGGAAAGTAACTGGAAGTCAAGGTATAGAAGATGGAACATACTGCCATCAAACGAAATTTGAACTCTTGAGCAACTCCATGATAACATAAATGTTTAAAATCATCAAAGACAAAAACATTAAATAAAGAGAGGGTAAAACTTCTGGAACCTCAGAATGTACATAGCTACTCAGAGCTGACCAAAAATGTAAAAAAGCAAACACAGGTGCAAGAAAACTGATAATTATCAATTGCACCTCTGAGTGAATCACACTTATGTTGGGGTACAGCACTGCAGAATTATTCACCTGTTCCAAACTTCATTTTCTGCTGTTCTCTTTCATGTAAGCCGTGTTCATCTCTCACATATTATCAGACAGAGGTTGCATCTGACAGGAGAGGTTTCTGTCAAAGGAGGTGCTGCATCTTATGCTAATAAGTCTTGAATTGATCCTTGTAGACCACTGGAAAATTTGCCTGACAACTACTGAGTAGACTCCTACTTATTTTGACTAATACTTCTTCTTGAAACACCTATGTTCACCATAATCAATGGTCCCTGGCACACCTTTTCTGAAGTTAGTACAGTCAGATGAGATATTTAATTGGAAAAAAAAAAAGTGTCTTTTTGAATCTCCACTGATTTGTGGCTCATGAGATGTCACGTTATTCAGTGACCTATATGTTATAAGAACCAAATTCAGAACTATAGTTTTTGACAGTGTAAAAACACATTTTGGTACAGCTGGTTCAGGCCAACTTGGCATCTAGTGAGCATTTTTATTATGGAGGCAGCATCACTTGTCATCAATGCAACGGAAAGAAGTGTCAGCCTTTACCTTTTAACCAGTGCAATAGTTAAGTTAAATATTTACCCTGAGAGCGAATTCAAGTAAAAAATATCTGACTTGCTGTTTTATTTGCCCTACTATTATTGTAATTCAGTGGGTCTATCAAGTATGCTGACAGTTTTGCAACATTAGGTGGGAGGTAGTTCATGACAACTGTTTTGTACCTTCCTCAGATAAAACTCCAGCTTCAGTAAGTGCAGGATCACAGATGGCTTATGAAAGTGCTCAAAAACACATGCTGAGGCTTTGTCCTGTCAGATGATCACCTCTCCTGCAAGCAACATGACATCCACCTCGGGAGGTAACTGGATGCTTGTATGTGTGACAGCTCACCAACAGATGCCCACCATGTGACATGCACCTCATGCAGTTGCTGTTCCTGTGATGCTGATGTGACAATGGCACTGCATGATCAGGGAGCAAATAAACATCTGGTCAGATGAGATGTCTTCCAGTGCCAGAATAAATCCATATTTTGGTGTAATACAGGAAAGCCCCAAGTCAAGGGAGAGAATGGGCACTTACCATACTTTTATTTACATTACTGATCCTGTTTCATACAACCAGTGAGTAAGATCACAGTCTTTGAGAGCCTAAACCAGTGAAGACCCCCCACTTCCAACTGCAGTTCACATCTAATCTCCCTTCATTAACCGGTTCAGGTTGGTGCGGGTTGAGTTGGATTCATGAAGTTTAATAGCAGAGAACTTTGCTTTTGACATACCATTATGATTTTAGAATCAGTCAGGCAAATGTAATTCATTTGTTCCCACTGATGCTAACACAGCTGCACAGCAAGACCTGGAAGCATAATTGAGACCATTATCTCTTGTTCTGCTGAATGAAAAATCAATGCTCTCCAACCTAAATTGTGTCTATTCTGCTATCTTAGAGCCATCATTGCTAACCAAATATCTACTTGTCCAGCTGGGCACAGCGCCTAGTTCTAGAGTGTTGTGGCTGCTTTAACTCAGTCATATAGAAACTAGGCATAGGTGACTTCACCATTCTATTTACATAAATCTGTGGCATTTCTAATGAGTTTATGCTCCAGCTGGTCTGTAAAGTAAGTCACACATGGCCAAGAGAGTTGTCATGACATCAGGCTACATTTGATCACACAGCATACAAGGGGATCAGACGGGCTTTAATTTTAAAAGTCTTGGCACAGAGTCCAGTAAAACATCTAAATGGTTATAATGTATTAATTGTTTAATTCCTTTGAAAGGGAGCCTTTACAGCCTGTACAAAAAGCCAATTAAAGGATAAAACAAACCCAAAAGACAAAATTATGATGATGCTGAAATTAACATTCTAGTTCAGAAAAACAGCTCAATGTTTTGAGGACTGTCACAGAGCCATTGTGAGGAGTCATGGAGTTATGCTTGCATGTTCTTTTGACAGCCCACAGACACCAAGGGAGTGATGTATTTTCTCTAGCAGGAAAATACAGAAAAATTTTAACTTAATCCTTGGTTTCGTCCTTCAGATAGAAATGATAAAGTAGACAGTATTCTGAATTTACAAGAAGCAGTGAGTCCATGGTGCATGTAAGAAAGTGTAGCAAAGGTAAATGTGAAAACTTGTGTAGGGGAAGTAAACATTTATTTGTACAGTATCCAAGTAATTTGATTTTACCAACTTTCATGCATTTGGTCTCAGATTTTATTCCCTCACAGTTTCACATCCCTATACCCACAAATACCATGACACGCGTGCCCAAGTATTCTGGCCAGGAGCACCAGCATAGAGGACATGAGCTACCGAGTCCTTGTGCACCTTTGATGCTCTTTTGACTGGTAACGGTGAAACACTTTGGCAACAGATTGTTTACATTCTTTATGAGTTCCTATGGGACAGTTCTTTGCTTCAGAATCTTGCTTATTTCAGTCTCTGTAAATTGCAGACAAAGCCATGTCTCATTATCTGTTCTTCCTTGTCTATTTGGAATCTGTATCAGTTTTTCTGGTGGACTAATAAGGTAAGTGTTTGTGATTTGGTGTGAGCTGGCTACAGATGTCCAGTTGACAAGGCTTCCATGCTGTGGTCTTATCAGTGCACAGGCTTTCAGATCTGTGCCTCAATTTTGCTTCTGAGAAAGGTTTCCTGGGAGCAGTGTCCTGTGAACAGTGTCACAGTATAGGTGATTCCCTTAAACCTTTTCCTAATGTTTCTTCTGGAGCTCTCATGCACACGTAGAATCATAGAATCACGGAATATTAGGGGAATGAAATGGACCTTAAAGATTATCTAGTCCCAATCCCCCCTTCCATAAGCAGGGACATCTCTTACTAGACCAGGTTGCTCGAGGCCTTGTCCCACCTGGCTTTGAACACTGCCAGGGATGGGGCATCCACAGCCTCCCTGGGCAATCTGCTCCAGTGCCTCGCCTCCCTCCCAGTAAAGAATTTCTTCCTGGTATCTAACCTCTCCTCTTTCAATTTGTCCCCACTGCTCCTTTTCCTATCATTGCAGTTCCTGACAGAGTCCCTCTCTGGCTTCCCTGCAGGCCTTCTTCAGATACTGGAAGGTTGCTATGACACCTCCATGCAAGCTTCTCTTCTTCAGGCTTTCCAACTTTCTCAGCCTGTCTTTATTGGGGAGGTACTCCAGTCCTCTTATCTGCTCCACGTCCCTATGAATGCACGTTTGAACCATGAATGCGCATTTGCATTCCACGTTCATTTATACTGTTCTTTTATTTCTGTTACAAAGCTGTGCAAGATGATCTTACAATTTTTTTTGTGCAGGGTTTTTACATTTTTACATTTTCATCTCCAGTTCATTACAACATTTGTAAATGACGAGTTCTTTTCTTCTTATTTATTTGCTTGCAGAACACATTAGAAAAATATTTTTTCTCACCACTTCTCACTCAGATGCTAGCACTAATGTGTATTCCCCTCTGCTATGACTCAGTCATGATACTGAGAAACAGGCAAAATTCCTTCATGTCTGAAAGTTGTGCCAGCATGCCAATGGAAACATTCCCTCCATCTGAACTGTAATCAGCAACTTCAAATAAGCGTTGGTGCCAGATGATCAGATGTCAATTTAGAATTTGAACTAGATATGTCAGAAACTTGAAATAAGTGAATAAAACTATTTAGAAGAGATCTTCAACATGAATTATTTTGAGATCTGTCTTCATTCCCCCCTTCTATTACCCATTTTACTGTAAGGGTAGTGAGACACTGTAACAGGTCGCATAGGGATGTTGAGGATGCTCCAACCCTGGTGATGTTCAAAGCCAGGTTGGATAAGAACTTGAGCAATCTGGTCTAGTGGGAGGTGTCCATACCCATGGCTGTGGGGGCTGGGACTAGATTATATATATTTTAAGATCCATTCCAACCCTGTAATATTCTATGATTTATAGGTCTATGATTTTGCCCTGCCAGGCTGAAGAATTACAAAACACAAACTACAAAACAGGCGCTGAAATTTAAGCAACAACAACAAAAAAGTGTAAGTACTCTGTCCACATATTAATGGATACTCTCTTATGGTCACTATGTCATTGCCTTTTGTCTTTTTCATGCAAAGTGTTTATTCAGATAAGAAAACTTATCAAAATGTCTTAGAGTGAAATTCACAATTCCATTTAACACCTGTTTGGTGATGAAGGTCCACAGTCAATATGCTAGAGAAAGAGCAAAATTCAAGGATACAATTTCAAATAGTAATGCTAGAAAACTGGCCATGAAATAATTCTCTTTGAACCTGTACTTCTAATGACAGCCTGATTTTCCAGCCGAGTTTGTGCTGCCTTATGCTACTTGTAGGCAGCTCTGCACTGAGGGTGCAAGAAAAGCTTGTTCTTGGCAGCTCAGCAAACTCCATAGCTCAGAGAGGAAAGAACAGCTGAGAAAGATCTGTAAGGCACCTCTTGTTCCTCCCCATGTGGAAGCTACCTTACCAACAATGTACACAATAAAGAGATGTGGGGGTGAGCAAAGGCCAGAGAAGAATGAGTGGTGTTCTGCCCCACCTGGAGCCACTTCAGTGACTTCAGCCATGCCACCTCCTCACAGGGCATGGTCATGGATGCAGTGAGTCATTTAGGTGGTTTTGTGTCAGTGCAGGAGGACCTGCACACAAGACCTTTGCCCTAACTAGCAAAAGTAATAACAGGAAAGACTAGGTTACTGCTGGATTCAGTGCAGACTTGCACAAGCAGTCCTACATCCCTTAATATATTCTTAGACTGCACCACCCCTTCATAATTTCTCTCTATTTTTAATGTTATTCTGATGTAGCTGAAGACTGAAATCTTTATTTACCCGTTCAGCCAACCAGGACATATCCCAATGAGGGTTAAAAAAATAAAAAACATGCAAGGGTTTGTGAAAGCCATGATTTAAGAATCAAAGAAAGTGTTAATTGTAGGTATACTATATAACAACAGCACTGTCTAACTATTTTCCCTTTGCCAATAGAAAACACGTTAAAAAACCATATCATTACTAATATGCTGTACTTTCATCAGATCAAACACAAATTCTCACCAATTGTACCTAAAAGGTGCTTGAAATTCAAAGAGTAGGACCATATAAAATGGAACAAAGCCAAAGTTCATGACAGTCCACAAGGCAATAATACAAAATGGCATTTTCATGTAAAATTTTAGAAGTCCTTATATAATCAAATTTGAGAAGACCAGAACTGGGGTCTCAACACCAATGCAACAGATACACTTGAAGGGATATGTATCAGCATAAGTGAAATCAAGGTCTATGGCAGAAAAAATTGGAATACATTTTTTAAAAATCTGAGCATTGAAATGCCGTATTTTATGATCATTTACATGTGCAAAGAGGCATCTGAGCTCAAAGCAAACAGATGCTTGTTTGATTGTTCAGCCTGCCTGCAAAATAAATTTTCCAGATATGACAAGCTTGTGTGTAGGAAGTTATATTTGTTTAATGAATTTTATTCAGAGTTGTGAAGTCTTGTTCTTAAAAAGCGACTCTTTTAGATTAGCTCGTGCTTCCTTAAAAATCTTTCTTCTAGCAGAATAAATTTCAGCCTCACAAATATGACATATACAGAGGAAGGAGATACTACTGAACAGAGAAACTCTTTATATCAAGATGCCAAAAATGAATACTGAAATTCTTGTTGCAGTAAAATCAGTGGTGTTTCCCCCACTGGCTTCTATCCTGATAGAATATCATTTTTAGATCTTCTTTTTCAAATCAGAATATCTGAAAGGATGCTTAGAGTATTCTCCTGGAAGAATCTGTACCATGCCACTCTCAACTCTGTTGCTAAGAATCAGCTCAATTTTTGCTTTTTTTGAATGGCTGATTAAAGCATTTGTACCTGAAGGGGAGACTGATGACTGTGGTCTGAAGTGGGATATTTTTTGACAGGCAGCAAGTTCTGCACAGTATGTTTTAAAAGACCAGTATGTACATTTCCCTGCAAAGTGTCATGCACAGCTTTGCACAAGGAACTAAAGAATATAAAATGCCTCTTTTTTTTCTGTTTGTTATTCTGATTTCCACTTCTAACAATTCTTTTCATTCCTGCTGTGTGAGCAAACCATCATTTACAGGTGACCTCCAACAAGCTAAACATAATACACTACTGAATTTCAGATATCTGAAACCATTAAAAATATACTCACGGGAGCTTATTTCTGAAGAATTTGTAGCTATATCCACACAAGATTTTAGAAGTGATAATATATCACCTTTTACATGCCCGGCTGCCTAGTACAATCCAGAGCCTTATGGGCAATGAGGCTCCCTGTACAGTACATCAAAGTGCCTGAAGAAAGGGATCAGCAAAGCCAGTGTTATGTGGGGGTGACAGCTGATAGGAAATACTCAAGAGACAAATAAGCTTGTCTTTTCACACCATTTTCAGTGCTATAAGTTCCTCAGGCAGTGAAAAGGCGCTCTTTCTGATATTAAACAGCTATGTTAATTATGTTTTACATGTTCCAGGTACTCATTATTGCTGGCATGGTGTCCATCACTGTCCCTATAGACTGCCTGGGAACAAATCACACACTCATCTCCTTTGAGAAATCAGCCGGGTTCATTTAGATCATCTTCACTGACTTCACAATCATATTCCTGACTGCATGAAGCAAACACAGCAGTCCTCACACAGCTGCTTCTAGTGGCAGAGCTGTGAAGACAAGTTTATGCCCTGGAGAGGGAATCCTGGGGTGCTCCTACCTCTATTAGCAGAGCTTTTGAAGGAGCTGTTGATTGTACAGTCATTCATCAAATATTCCGTTCACTCAGGAAATTATCTATTGCTTCTGGTCACATTCTATCCCAGAATTTGTTGCATCACACTCCCCTTTAGATGTGGGTTTAGGGTTCTGTGTAGGCAGACACAGCACAGCTCTCTGTACCTGCTGTGCAGAAGTGCCCCTAAACAAAAGAGGTGATGAATTGCCTGAAAATTAAGAGAGTCATCAAATCAGCAATTTTGGCATTCTCTTCGGATAAGCCTTCACAATTGGACTTGTCCCAAAAAGGATGGTTAGACAGTATGTGGAATCCTGAGTTAATGGGCAAGTCCTTGGTGTCTGTTGAACATTTTTGCACATGGCTTGAAGGAAGAAATCACGTGTATTTTAAAGTTTCCTGCAGGTTTTTAAAATAGTGGATGATCTTAATTATATTATTTTGTGATGCATGTTTTTATCAGAGTGAATTCTTTCATAAACCACTCTTTGTTAGGAGGATATGTTGTTGACATAGAGTACAAGCTGTTGTTTATCATAAAAACCCAGAAGGATGTTTGTGTGGGATAGAATGAAATTCTCTTTGTCTCTCAGTCTACTATTTCAGGTCTGTTTCCTTCAGAAGCAGGTGTGAGATGAAAGAATCTTTTCTTCATTTTGGAAAGCAAAAGAACAAAGTTGAAGTGTACCATTTACCTAAATGTTATGACTAATGATATTTACAAATTTATATTGTGCCAATGTCACAGTCTTTTATCATGAAGATAATTGTTCTGAGACAGTCTTTCAGTCATGAATAATTTTATATTTAGCTGACTCATTTTGTCTTGCAATTAAATAAGGTGTGTGTATGTTTTGATCTTTAAAGATGAATACTGGATATTATGCCAAGAAGTAATTGAATTATTATGCATGTATTATGTTTTAGCAATTCAGACGTGTTTAGCTAAATAGACTTAGTCTTGTTCTCTAATAGGCTTAACTTTGTTCTTTTTTTAAATGATTCTGCTATCTCCTTGATAAGTGTGAGTTGTCTCTTTTCAGGAGACTAAGCACTGAGATAAAAACATCATATTCTGGTTCTTAGGAAATAATCATTTATTGGATTGAGAAACATGTGCCTGACCTTCATTTTGAAGGTTGTTTCTAACATTCTTAATTACTTGTCACTACTGCTGCTTAAAGCTTCACCCAGCATCTGTCAATGACTTACAGTCAGGTCATCTGTTACAGTAACTTGGCGAGGTGTATCAGACTAATAAATATGTTCTTTTTCACCACCCTCAGATCTGCATCATTATCTTGTAGTTTTATCATACTAAATTTTTTCCTGCAGCTCATGCATTATTTCTATTGAAGTCAACTACTTAACATTCAAGTTTGATGTTCTAAACATCCTTCATCTGTATCCATTATCTAAGCTTTCAGGTGTATTGTATAGCTGTAGCATCTCTTGATCACTTCCTCTTTTTAGAGGTATGTTATAACATCCCACAGTGCAGCTCAGTCCAAATCATGATTCATATGTTCATATTTTGTATAAAAGCAAACATCATATTAGAGAGATCTTTTTCGTATTCTTTTTCATTTGTTTCCCAATCCTTTCTTTCCTTTACACTTACCCACACACGGTATTTATGATTTCATGGTGAAATCCTGCTAGACCTTATTGGCTTCTGAAAGAGTCTGACCCTGAGCAAACACTAAGTCAGAACCTCAAAAAAGTAAGCAAATGGTTTAGACCCTCCAGATACTTTACATATACCAAAAAAAAAAAAAAAGTGGAAATGTTCTTAGGGAAATCGGGAAGGAACCCAAAATGTTTAAGCACCTGAAATGAAAGGAAGACTGCTGAAAGTCCAGTGGAAACTTAAAATCCATAGTTCCCAAGGGATTTAGTTTTATTTTTTCTTTCCTTTTTAATTTTTTTTTAAACTGAAGGTACTTCACCTGCTGCAAGTTCAGTCTCCTGGAAGAAAAAACAAAGCTCAAAAGCCAAAACAAAACCCAAAACAGAATCCAAAACAAAGGTTGCCTGATCTGTATAGCTAAGTACCTGTCTCCTATCTGAGCAAACGTGAAAATACACAATGACTATGTCTGGACATCTATCTGGGAAGAAACATACAGACAGCAAAAATTCTCCAATCTAGGAAGCCCAGAAAGAGTCAACAGCCGGAAGATGAAGTTGCAAAAATTGAGGTAAAAATAAGGTGCACATTTTAACAACAGAGAAAATTAGTCATTGGACTACCTTACATATGTTATGTAACCTTTACTTGGATACTTTAAAATCATGGTCGGTTTCTCTGGAAGATATATCTGTCAAAAAATAATGGGAAGACATATGGCATGAAGGACAGAGTCATCAAAGGCCATCAGTTGCAATGGTCCATGTGTGACTTTTCGTCACAGGCTGTCCTGAAATTGCCAAATGTGAGAAACAGAATATTCTGTATAAAGTATTTTCCAGCAGATGCTCTCTTCCCCTTATATATTTTATTGGTTACTTTAAGAGATGTGCTTTAATCTACCTAATAGTACTTATGTTCTTAGAGATTAAATACAAGAAATTAGGAGAAGAAAAAGGAAATTCTATTGCATGTTTGATAGACTCACTCCACTAACTGCTGTAACAATTACATCTGGGCTTCAAATGTCTGAAGAAAACTTCCTTGTGTTTTATGAAAATTGCAACACTCTTGAGACTAAGAAAATTCATTCATTAGCCCACTTTTGAAATAGGCCCTGATATAAATTAGATGGTGTGTCTATAACTGTAAAGTCATAAGACAAGAGGTGGTGAGTGATAATTTCAGCTCAGAAGAAAAGTAATTTAAAAAGGCTATCTCTTAAGAATATTCACCTGGTTTTAGTGCACAGTCTGAGAACATACTAGGAATCAAAGTCAAGACAGAAGGGCAACAGTGACTTCCCAACAAATCAAAGCAAATCAGCTACTTCATCAGGTAGGCAGGATTTGGGAAGGAATCACAGTAACACCATTCCTGAGTTAAAAGTCTTTGGCAAACAGGCATGTATAAATCACAATGGTGTGTTGACTCATCTTCAGATGTATTTCCCCACAGAAGACATGAGTGCTAAGGAGAACACAAAATAGCAGTAAATCACTGAGGTCAAATGTGTTCTAAAGATTGATACATAATCATTACCTTCTTTTTCCACTAACCAAAACAAATAGGATCTGTGGTCATAGCAAATTAGTGCAGGCAGATGAAAAAAGAAGCCAGGTATTCAGTTCTTTTGTTGAGACTGTCAACAACTGCACATGAATGTCAGGAATATTCCAATAGCTATTTATTCTATCTGTATTATCTGTAGTGTAATTACCAATCTAAAAGTGTCCCAACAGCAATTTGTAGTTCTTGTCAAATATGTTGGAACAAATGTGTTTAGTATGAGGTTCAGAAAGATTAAGTTTCAACTGTGAGAAATAAAGCAAGAAAGCCATGTGTAAAAATTCAGAATAAAAAATTACTATCCTCAAAATAGTGTGCTGGATTTAGCACAAGGGGCCAACCTGCACATTTTAAGAGCAACAATACATACAATGAAAATTGGTTTATAAATTAATATGATCTGAGGATGGCAAAAAAAAATAATATTAATACATTCATTTCAAAAGAAATTAGGGAAAGATTGGAAGGTGAGTGTATAACCCGCTCTCACCCCCAGTTCTGAAATCCTTAAATGACTTTCTGCTGCAGTGAAGGTTAGGCTCAAACAGAGACAGATGCTGCAACAAACATGCAGCAGTGAGGCTGCACAGCAGGAGCCTGCTTGGATACTAAGGCAAGGAACATCCACAGCCAAACCCAAGCAGGCAGATTGTCGTGTCCTGCTATAAGCACTATAGAAACAATAGGTGAAAGCAAGATCACCAAATAAGAATTATCCTGCTGCATTTCGACTTCAGCTTTCCCCTTTGCCAGGAGGCCTCTTTCTATTATTTTTTTTGGTAGGAATGATTGTAATCATCCTGTAGGGAAGACACCTTCTATTTATGGTTATAACTGCATCAATTTCTGCACTGTTGTCTGCGACTTGTCTGAAATGCCTTCTTTCCCTGTTACTGCAGAGGAAGTCTGGAAGAAAGTGTTACAGAGCTTAACTGTTTTTTCTTTTACTTCAACTTCTGCCTGGCCATCTGTGAATAAAGCACTCACTGGACTACATGCTTAACTCTTCCACCCTTCCTCTGCTCCATTGAGCTCCACCTTTTACAGGTTACAGTGGATGGGCACCCATCTGGGCCATGGAAAGATGAATATCTTGCTGTCCACTGAGGTTGTTTGAGCCCAAGCATGTTCCCAGTCTGTCTGTAACATTATGGAATGGTCTTCATTTAAAGACAAAGTTGACTATTACTGTTTGAAAAATATTACTTCATGCTGTCAAGTGGATCTCACCAACACTACAAAACGGAGTTAATAAATAAATGGAACCAAGAAACTATGGAAATGCTTAGTTTATAAACCCTTTTCATTTACAGTGATCCCCCTGGATCACTGATGAACTTTTCACAGCCTTTGAAAATCATCAGTTAATGCGTGGCACATCAGTATGAGAGGAAAAAAAGGCCAGAATGCCTGTGGCCATTGTGGATACAGAATGTTATGTGGCTGTTTTCCATCAGTGATAAAGAATTCTGACAGGTGAAGAAAGAAAATGTTTGAAAACCAAGGCATTTCCACAGAAGTGTGCATGTACACATGGACATTCACACACACACACACACACACACAC
The DNA here is from genome assembly GCA_013397055.1 of Pachycephala philippinensis. Lineage (NCBI taxonomy): Eukaryota > Metazoa > Chordata > Aves > Passeriformes > Pachycephala > Pachycephala philippinensis. Next base: position 289,528 of record VWZT01011464.1, on the reverse strand, counting down.
ACACACACACACACACACAGTGCTCTTTTATCTTTTCTGGCTTGCTGTGGATTTTGTGCTGTTCCAAACTTCTGAGGAAGTACTTCTAAGGGAGTTGCACTCTTTTGTTCTTTCTCTTTCATTATGGATGTCAGCAGTTTTTTAAATCCCACATTATCAAAATGATATTAGAGAGAAGGTCTGGCATAATTAAATGCTGTTTAAGTTTTCTCATTTTTATTTCACTTGATAACACTGCATTTGAGAACTATTCACTGTAACAGAGAGAGAAAAACACAAACTGCAGAAAAAACCAGACTGGACACATTCTCTTTCTTCATAGATGAACAGAATAATCATGCACTTTGAAGTCATGTAAGTGAAAAAAAAAAAAACAAACTTGCTTAAATATGCTTATCAGTTTTGATTAGCTAATTACTTCTTTCTTTGGACAACATATATTATACTAAATATATATCATGTCAGTGCTATAAGTTTGAGGGTAACAAAACACTAATTAAGTATAGATCTTGAAAGAAGCAGCAGTCTTTTGAATTTGCTGATGAAATATTTTAGAAAATACCAGGGAAAAGTCTTGACAACTTTCCATGGTTTTTTGTACTTACACATTTGGAAGCCAACTAGAAACCAAGATCTCACAGTGTCCCAAACCCATGGGAGCTTACAATTCAGTGTCTGATACACTAGAACTCTTAGCAAAGCGTCAGCAAGGACAAGTGTTTTTTTCAAAATATACTTGTTTTAAATACCCTGACTTTTCTTTTGGGATTAATAACTTTGTCTGTACTATAATTAAGGTGAAAACTACTCAAAATATCTGAAAAGCTTTGGTGAAAGATCTTACTGACTTTAGAGACTGTGAGTTCTCTCACAGCATTTCATAGTTATCTGGAGTAGAGAAAAAAGGAAAGAAGAAAAGCTCTAGATTGCCTTACCTACTAGGAAGAAACAGACTTGATTTTGAAGAGCTTAGAGTATTTCAGACACATATTCATGGCAATATGTAGGCACAGATGAGATAACAGTCCCATTTTCAGGGGCTTCAGAATAGCATGAAAACTACTTTTTGGATGCTCTGGAACAGTTTGTGCTTTTTCTTGCTTTGAAGGGTTTCTTGACAGATTTTTATAAGGTTGCATTGTTCTTGGCTAACTCAGATAGCAACATAAAACTATGACTTTCTGTGATTGAGATTGCCTAAGTGTTTCTTTGAACTCGAACCCCAACAAATTATTTGTGCTTGAAAATTCTACACCAACACCATTGAAAGTGTGGCCTAAAAAGAAAGCCCTTGTTTTAAACAGAAGTAGCAGACTCCATTTGATCAGCCAAAACCCCAAAATGGAAAAACAAGAAAAAGAAAAGGTCAAGGATGTACATATACCACTCTGTTCCACTGAGCCAGTTCATGTGGATTTTCCACTTTTGCCCTTTTTCAGGACTGTCAGTAATAAACGGAAGCCTTGAGTCCAGGTTGCCTGAGGTCTGGGTGGTGAAACAGAACCATGGAAGAAAACACACTCCACAAGCAATTAAGATTGGCTCAAGAAAATTGATAATATAAGAATGGCACCACTGCTCTTTGTTTTTCTTGACCTCAGGGACAGAGTAAGTTCTCCGGTTATATCTGGGAACATGCAGCAGTAAGTGACAGAGAGCCACATCAGATTCTTGTTAGTTCTGCTAGTGTGTCCATGAACCCTTCAGAACTCTTTGAACAAGTTACAGAGAACTTCCCCTCTTTCCTCTTCATTATAAATAGGTAGAAGTGTCAGAAACTCTGCAGTTCTAAGTCTGTCCCACGCCTGTGTGAGTGATGGGCAAAGGATGTACAGCATAGGCTGATTAGAGAGGTGGGAGAGAATTTATTTTCATTGCTGGCACAGAACAGGTGTGATCAGCTTGTAGAGCCTGAGTACAGCGTGCACTGGGGCTGGCTCTTGCCTGAACTCCATGGAGGAGTTGAGGCAACTGACCCTCCATGTTATCTGGAGTAGAGTTATCCCTTTCCTTGCAAAGCAGTGAGGGAACACGGAGAGAAGACTGCTATGTTCTGTGCACATGCGTGTCCTGTTAGAGGCCACCTTGGTGACTGCTCCCTGTTTGTAGTGTCTAAACCACAATCACTTTGCAAAATGAGTTTCAGCTTCCTCACTTAACACAGAATTGAAATTTTGAGTAATGTTTATAAAATGCACATTCTTGCATAGTATATTTGTTAGTTTAATTTAATTTATCTAGATAAAAATCTCACATGATAAATCATATCCCATCAGTGCTCAAGGGTTCAAATGATTTCTGCAATAATTTGTGCCTGCTGATACATGAATTTGGAGGCATTTGATCTGCAGGTTCCTTTAGAGAAAAGGATTCAGCATGGGAGTCCAGGATGCAATCTGTGCTGTGTCTCTTGCTCAGATTCTTGATTTCTGTATAGTGGGCTGTAAAACTCAAAGCATTAAGTTTTAATTTAATGCAAGCTGAATTTCTTAAAGGGTTTGCAATGTTAATTTAGCATTTTATAAACTGCATTTGGGTTAGCAAGTTGTCTGCAAAATCACTGATGTTTGTGTGCAGCAGGGGCAGTATCTACTCTACATTTATGTTTAGTATAGAGAATGGATCCTCCCCAGGCCAGGACCTTTCTGCCTGTCTTTTAAACTTCAGCCTTGTGACAAATCTAGGTTTGGCTAGCAAAGCAGTAGTGTATCGCCTGTGAATTTGTCAAGTTGAGAAACTGAGTGAACTCACAAGCTAAAATATTTGTTTGGTTGACTTCATTCTCCTCCAGGGTATCATATTGCAAATAGAGGTGACCTGCTAGCTCAATGGAACAACAGAAAAGGTGTGGGTTGGATGAAATCTCAAGAAAATACTCTTTTGACACAGATATTTCCTCATTAATGACAACAACAGAGAAAGCAACAACAACAAAGGTCTTAGTTGCCAAAATAGAAAGGTACAGGCTTTTTCAGGATGAGGTTTAAAGTCCTGGACTCTTTCCCTTTCTGTAGCCTTCAGCTGCCAACGTGAGAATTTGTACATGCAATTCCAAGGAATGCTGGCAAACGGATTATGTGTGGTTGGACTGATTGCAGTCAAAGTGTTTTGGATAACCGATTTTAACCTTCTATCAAACCAGTCAGCAGGAAATCTGAAGTTAAACACCAAATTTAATCTTGTTTTGCAGATGTACCTTTCTTTCATATTCCTAGGAAATCAGAGAGTCCATTTTTGATCATTATTAACTACTAATAACCGTCAGCTGGAGTTTAAATGCAATTAATTTGCACCAATCAGACAACCAGCAAAACATACAGAACTCTCCCTGTATCCAAGTAACTGCCACACACATTCTGGGAATTATGAATTTCAGAAAAGTCTTTTCCCTGCCTGAAAGTCCAGATAGGTTCCACTTACGAGAAGTTGTATCTTCGTTGCTGACACCTACATTACCAGCTCCCAAACTACACAGCCACGGTGGGAGTGTGAACCCTCTTGTCCCTATGACTTTCACACTATTGAAGAGGGAACTGCAGCACCAGCTTCCTGTAAACTGTGCCAGTGCCCTTTACTGTTTACCAGCTGTCTTACAAATTCCCTGAATGAGACACAAATCAAAGTGAAGTTTTTATTTTTGCAGGCTCAAAGAAGAAAGATCCAGCATGTTCAGAAAAAAGTAAACCAAGATAATAACAAAGTCACGGCCCTTGAATAGCTTTTACTGGCATTTTTATTCAGTCCAATATATTTATCCTTCTATGCATTGCCATTCTGCACTCATAATTCATTTATTTTTCTTTAATCAAAGGTTTTGTGGACTCTTGTAGACAAGATTTTGCTTTCAATTTCAAAAGCACGGAAACATAATTTAAAATATTTCAGGTTTTTAATTAGATTAAACTGAAACATACTCTGTATATAAGAAAACCACCATTAAATACATTTTATTTAAAACATTTACACAAAGGGTTATTAATTGCAATTTGTGAATGGATTAATTTTACCTGACCAATGATGGAATTTTCAATAGTACCTAATAGGGCCTTCACATAAAGTTGTACAATTCCTAATTTTAATACAATTAAGTAAGTTTTCACAAAATATCTATTTTTCAGTTGCAATTATTTTTATTCACTTTACCCTGAATTTGAGAGCTGTGATGCTGTGGTCCTACTGTGGTATTCCAGCACTGGGGAACCTTTAAAAGGAGCAAGCCTTGCTGAATTTTTGATGATCAAAAGAATGTATCAATGGTAAAACTTTCATTGTGACAATTTGAAAGCGAAATCAGCATGTGAAACTCAGAGGAAGAAAGTCAGTGATAGGACAGATGTTATAAGCAAAAACAGGAGCAGAAATTAATGTGTGGAATTGGGTCTCTACTGGATTTAACAGAATGTTAGTATCAGAGCCCTGGGAGCACCCGGGAAACGAATGATGCTGACCAGACTCTCCTGGGACTCCCACCCACATCTCTGCCCATGGGCCTTGAAACCCCATTTTAACTCAGGCCTGAGCCCCCAGTCCCTGCGCAAGCTGTGCTGTAGGGTTGTCTGTTCCCTGTCCCATTTCACACATGAGCCCTTTGGACCTGTACACAGTCATGTGTCCAGTCTGCAGCCCTGTCTCCTGCTGCTTCTGATGGAACCCTCTGGATGGGGCTGTGGATGGATCCTGTTTCCAGCACCTGTCACTGCCTTGCTGTGCTCAGGTGCTGCAGGGTTGTGTCCTGATCAGTGAGGGCACTGTCTGGGCTGGGACCTCCCTCACCTCCTGGCTTACTCTGCCTTAGGATCCAGTCCTCGCTGCTCCCTGACAACTCAAGACAGGACAAATTTCTTATATTTTCCTAAATTGCAGTGTGAGTTATACATAATACTCAGAAAAGGATAAAAAGCTGAGTGTAAGTACTTCAAGGATGCCCGATACTCAAGGGAAAGGCAATCCACTCACTACTTGGAGACTTGGAGCCTGCAAGCGATAATACTGTGTCTGACAAAAGAGAGGCAGATGAAAGAGAGAATCAGGATAATCCTCTCAACTGCTAAGAGACCTTTATCATGTAACATGAGTGCTCCAAACAGCAGGAAATGTTCTTTATTCTTGGTTAATGTTTAAAGGCTTCAAAGCGTGATACTGCTATGGCTGTGATTGAAAAGGACAAATTCTGCTCACAAACTTAGCTCCAGGTTTCCTCTCTTATTTTCTATTCACTTTTTTTCTCGAAATACTGACAAAATTGTTACTTTGAGAGACAATGACAGCGGTTGAAAACAGTTTGGTTGACTCCATGAACTCAGGTCATAGCATAAACTACCTTGCCCTGTGTGGGTTGTAACACTCATGTGTTTGCCACTTTATCACTACTGGAAAAACCTTCACTGGTGGTGTAAATGTGGGAGCTCTCCAGCCTGCACAGCTGTTTTGAAGGCCCAATTTCCATTTCCAGGAAACTCTGATATTAGCAAAACTATAGCTTATTTGGGAACCAAATGCATCAGTTTTAAAAAATTTACCACAGACGCAGATTTCTGTGAGTGCTCTGTTTTAGAAACAATTTCTTTGATTAGTTGGGGTATTTCCCTAAGACAACAGAAATAGCTATATTTATTTTTGGATGCTGTTGGCCAGGAAAACACTTTAGATTCCTTTTGATGTTCCTCACTCCTGGAGGAGCCCTGGATCTGGTTCTCTACAGAGGAACTAGGAATCTGAGTTTTGCTGTGACATCTCAGGAGCAAGTTCAGAAGCTCCCTGGAATCAGCCTGCATTTCAGCAATGATTTAAGGAGGTAAAGATTATTTGTGAAGTAGCATTTCCTTAAAGAAAAAAACAAACCCCAACAACACTGACCCTCCCTCTCACTGCACTGGTTTTTCTTCAGTGCTGGCATAACTGCTAATTACTCAGATGTTAAGGAGTAGTTAATTATTTATACAAAGTGGGATGGCTTCAGCAGGATATATTCTGGTGTCAGAACACAAGGTGGGACTCAGTGTGTATTTTAACATAAAGTTTGGAAGGTTTGAAAATGGGTCTCCTGCTTTCCTGTGACATATTTAAATCCTGTGAAACAGGATATTCTCAGGAGGATGGAAATTTTTTTTGAAAAGGAGCTTTTCTCCTTCCAAGAAATATATTTAGCAGGTGGTGCTTGAGCAGCAACAGGTATATCCCACAGGCTTGGGGTCAACGTGTACCTTCATTCCAGAGACACAACTTGCTGAAATTACTCTTGAGCATCCCCGGCTGGCAACGCCATAGTTTCTTCCTCCACTCCCTGGGTTCTGGAAATCCTCTTCTTTGACTGCGTTTCATTCTCTGTTGTCCAAGGCACATGAGCACCTATTCCGAATTCCACTAAACACCATGACAGCAGCTCTATTGGTCTCAAGTATCTCCCTGTGTTATCCTGAGAAACTCAGCCCAGGTTATTTGCGGAATAGTCTAGGACCAGACTGGCAAAGGAACAGAGAAAATCCCCAGGGGAGTCAGGTTACTCAGTTGAGTCTGAGAGAGTAGTAACTAAATCATTATACAACCTCCTCTCTTGGGTACAATGCATAAATGGATAATGTGCAATACATAGTTGTAGATTAATGAGATTCATCTGGAACATCAAAGAGAGGATTTTCCCTTGAGGATTTTGATTAGAACTTGCATACTTTCAGTGCAGCAAATCTGTACCACTTTACTCTCTCAGTGTTGGCAAAGTCTAATTTTGGCAATATTGGACTGTGGTAGCTAATTAGGTAAGAAGTAGAATAATATATAAATCTGTACAGTTCCTTTTCCCAGGAAAAAAATCTTTCTCATCCCATTCCATTTGGTTGTCCTTTTTTAGAGGTCTCATTACTATTATTTGCACTTTTCTCACAAATGCAATGAATGCCACCTTCACAGTAAGCTGCTACTGCCATTGTTCACAGTACTTCTTGATATTTGAGGAAAAATTCGTTATTAAGATAATAAAAAACAGCATAGTTATAGGATTTAACATCATTGGGTGATATTTCAAGCTTCAGAACATTTCATGTTTCTTTAGTGGTCTACTTTCCAGGCTCATTTTTGCTCTTGTATTCCAATAGCAACTGTAGCAGAAAAGTCTTTTACTATTCAGGCAGGCTAAAAGGCTGCAGCTTTCTTCTTAAGATGCAAAGTCACATCGAGGGATTGATGGTGACATCTTCGTCACAGGAGGCAGTGATACCTGCTAGGACCAAGTTTGCAGGATTCCTGGAAACTGTAGCTGATTCAAAATGCTGTGGTCTGCCAGAAAAGATACATGAAAAACATTATACTAATCTCTAAATTGTCCATTGGCTACCCATTGGAGCCCGGATTTAATTCAGTGCACTGGTCCTTATCTCTAAAGCCTTAATATTGGGTTGACTCTGATAACATCTATTTTCTGCCTGCTTGCATGAAAGATGCAGCTGAGGAATTTTTTAGACTTTTCAGCTCTACACTGAAAGATGAAGGGGGCAGGGGCACAATGTATCAGTTACTTCTTTCCATTTCCCAAGTTTATATTTTTCCCTTTCAGACTGCAATATACCAATTCAGATTTCCCCATCACAGAACATGATCAGCAAAATCCTCCTCCATGTGCAGTTATGACAGTTTTTTTCATTACTTTCCTATCAAAGAAAACCCCATGCTGGCATTGGTAAATGTATTATTAGCTCTTTTCATGAAGAATTGTGCCAGATATGATGCTAAGAAATGTTTTAAAAATATGTCTAATAAAAAAGAAGCAGAGATAAAAAAGAAGCATTTTCATGTGTTTTAGCTGAAGTCACAATAAAGCCTAGTGTTGACGTGTCTGATACATTTATGCCATCCAGCAGCTCTTCTATTTCATAAAAAAACTTACCAACTGGATGTAGCAAAAGGGTAAGTGTACCTCAAGATTTCTTTTGGCAGAAAATACACCTTGGATGCCTTACAAATACCATACCTTTTTTCTGCAAGCAATGATAGATACTAGAATGACAGTTGTATCATTTCGAGATTTCAGTCTCCATCCTGAAATTATTATATATATGATTAAATTTCTAAACAGTTATAATCATAGTGAAAACAGTGGACTTATTAAAATAAATTACATGCTTAAATGGTTGCAACAGCAAAGTCTTAAATATCAAGAAGCTGTTTACTGTATCTATTTCTTCAGGTTTTTGTCATAAGGTGTCTTCAGATACTGTTTATATGAATAAAGCTTTCTTTAGCGTGGTTGTTGCTGAATACAAATGCAAAGGTATGCTAAAAATATAAACAGCAGCAACTGAAGAAGCCAAGAGTCTATATAAAATAGATAAGGAAATGGATTGGGGTAGCAGCTCCCATTTGTATTTATCACCCATTTACCTTACAAGTTGAACCACGTTAATATGCAGAAGAGAGAAGGCTTTGTGTCAGAAGTAAAGCAAACTGCCCCTCCCTCACAGATCCTTTTCCATAGATTGTGCTGAAATGCACTGAGATTACAGCAGTGATTAACCATTTTCTTCCAAGCATTTTAAAAATGAGTGAAGAATCTGAGATGGAACTTGCCCTATCCACAACAGCAGATATCCTACACAGTGTGTCTTATTAGAAGACGATGGTTCATATGAGTCTAGGCTCAAGACAGAGGATTTCCACTTCTTGTCCAAGAATTTTGTCTGTGTGGCTGTGTTTTAGAGCAGGTTGGCCTCTCTGAGGAAAGTCAGTCTTACAGCATGTATTAGATTTTTCTCTCACCGTATTGACATGTCTGTGTCCTTGCAGGGAGATCTCAGGAGGCCAGGGTAGGGGAACTGCTGAGTTGTGGAACCCTGCCAGCCTTGACACTAGGCTGGGCAATGGACTGAAGAGATGGGACTGTTCTGTACTTTTGCATGGAAAATGTTCCATGTATCTGGAGAATGTTAATCACTGTTTGGATAATAACTACAGATTTTTGATTCCCTTATATAGTTACAGAACAACTGCAGGAACTCAATTCATAAGTCTGGTCTTGCTGGTGTATTTTCTGCTTTTAGATTCTGTTTCAGCTTTTGTACCATTTCCTTTGTCAAGTATTAAATTCAGACACCCAAAACCCTGCTCAGTTGGTGCCTAACCGTGAAGAAGCCTAGATATTATGGAAAAGTGAGTTTTATCATTAAATGTCTCCACTGTATGTCATGAAGTTGAGCACACTCACTCTGTGCTTCCTTTAACTGGTGACATCTGGTGCTAGTCAGGTTTAATTGTAACTGCTTTGGAAAGCTGTAATCTTTCTTATTTCATTTAGCTTGAATTAATCTCCCTTAACAAGCACTCAGAACAGCCGTTTTCCCTCTAAGTATGTTGGCCACAGAGCCATTGTTGTGACTTATTATTGAGAATCCTTTTTCTGCTTAGCAAAATTGAGACAAAGGAATGCCTCATCAAGTTTTTACTGTTCTGCTGCCTTGCATTTATAACGCTCATATGAATGGACTAGATGCAAATGTCCTTCCTGTAGAAGGTCATCCAATTAACAGCTAGTGCACAGAACCATTAAATTTTATTAATACATTCCTTTGGCTTAAACTATTTTCATCTAAAAGCTTTTTTAAAATGCTAGTAATATTTTTGAGTATAATTGCAATTAATTTACAGTAATTAGAGAAATTATGGGTCTGAGTCTTATATTCCTATGTATATTTAGCTCACTAATATTTCAATGTATAAACATCAAAATATCTTTAAATATACAGTGTTCATTTACTCACTTCTTGAGGAATTTGTAATGCTTTTTTCCCCTCTGCTTTCTGTCATGTTAGATTGTAAATTTCTGAGGCTGAGAATTCTGTTTTATCATGTCTCTATGCAGGATAACAGGAAAATGTTTGTTCTCAGGCCAACAGGATGTTAGTATGGTCATTGCTAAAATAATTAAGACCCCAAACAGAGGCTGTAATGAATGGCTGCTCACTTTCCTCTGTCTGGATCATGTGTTACCATGGAAGGTGGAAGGAGAAGAGGCTCACCCACTTCCTTGCCTCCCTTTCCATCGCTGTTTTGGTGGGAGCTCAGCATAGGAAGGGAGAGTTCATGCTGTTAGAGATGACAAAGTTAAGATATTCTCATAGATTCATAGAGATTACACTTCATAGGGATCATGCAGTCAAACCTCCTGTTGAACAAGTAAGCTCTCTATATTCAAACCACAAAGAATAATTGAATTGAAGTCTTTCTTTGCCCAGAAGGGTTAATTGTTGCATGCTATGGGCAGAGAACAGGAGACCACCAAGCACTGCCAGTTCTTGAGTTTACAACAGTTTTGTATCAGGGAGATATTGATGTGATCAAGGAAGGTGAACAACACCTTCAGCATGTAATGCAGAGAAAAAGGAGAATTTTCCTTTTTCCTGCCACTTCTGTGAAAATACTCTATCAATTCATCAGGTATGACCAGAACACAAAAACAAAGTTGATAATCTCAGGTCCTGGGAAAGCTGTACTGTTCTATGCTCTATGTCTTCATACAGATGGCATGATGTTTTACAGAAACATGGGGAACAACATTGTAAAATGCATGTAGACTCTAATGGGGGAAAAAATTGTAATTCCTGATCTTTGACTAGAGGGACTTGGTAAGAGTTAAGCTTTTCAGGTAATTTAAAAATATGTTTAACTTCTTATTTAATTGGTAAGTCATAAAGATCATACAGTGAATGATCATACAGTGCTTACCTACCCCAACTGCCCTCATATTGATAACACAATACTAGAATATAGTCAATCTTTGTCAGCATTGAAGCATGCTGTGTTTTATAATTATTATTTATAATTAAGGAATTGGTGAAAGAGTTATAAGGGCATGCTGACAGCAGTTAACTTGGTAGCAAACCTGAAATTGGCCATAATTGCTGTAATAAATCAATTTCACCACGATTATTGCTACTGTAAAACTAATAGTCTGTAAGAGCAGTATGTGATTAAAGACAGCTCCCTCTCAGATCTTAGTGACTGGAAATTTAGAATGTGAAACTAAATTCCTAATATTCAATGTAAAATTAATAGAGCTGCTGATAAAAATTGAGGTTAGAGCTCTCCCAAATTTTCAACAATCAAGGAACAAATGAAGATGAATAACAGGAAAGCTTGGTCAAATTTTGAGGTTGACAAGAAAACACAAACCAGCAAGCATGCTACCACCCAAATCTGGCAGCCTGAATGCCAAAAGCAGTCTCAGTGTCATTAAGCTCCCTGCCCTGACAGTGCTGTGGGAGTTGTGTTTTTACATCAATATGGGAAGAACAAGGGAGAATGCTGGAACGATACCACAATGAAACAATAAGCATTGCTCTTTCAGCTGTTCTAACCAGAACACTTGATTAAAACTAACATCAGGATCAGTCAGCACAGCAGTCAAACTGTCTCTTCAAATTTCTGTTTGCTCCAAACAAATCTTTCCAGCACAATATCTGCAATTAGTGCCGGTCATGGCTTCTGCACTCTAAAGTATCTGCGGGACTTTTGGCCAATTTTGTCATGAGAATACGCACATCACTCTTGCTTTCAAGGAACCATATTCAAAAGCAAAGGACGGCTCTTCTCAGACCATCCTTGTCATGTTCTTTGCATGTAACCTGACTCTAAATTTTGAAAAAACACATGACTAATTTCTTTTGCAGACTCTGTTCTGTTTCACATTGCCCAAGCAACACTGGATACTTTCCTGTAGTGTAAAGATTTCTGAATTCCAAATATGTCAGAAGATAAGTGATGAACCAGTGACAGATCCATGAAAGTTTTCACTACATGTTTCACAGACCTATTTTTTCCCTACCCCTTAGAATACAGGGTACACTTCAACATATTATCAGTTTATAAAGAGAAGAAGGGAAACTTTTTGGTGTGTATTTATTGGTCTCTAAAAACCAGTAAATCTTCCTGCATCCATGTACAAGCCCAGAAGATCTAGAAGTTCACCAAAGAGTTAAAAATGTTAAATAAAAATTCTAAATATTTTTAAAAAGTTAAAAGGTTAAAAATACCATTTCCTGTATCTATCTTTAAAAGTCCTGACACATTGGTTTGTAGTGCTTGTCGTACATTCATTTAAAATAAACTAACCCATAGTAAAGATTAAATTCTTTTAAGTAAGCCTTTCAGATAAGTACAAATAAGGAAAATATTAACGGGTTTGTACGTATATGTGAATTCAAACTGCACTTAGGAGGATTGTTTATTGCCTTTCTTGTGAGAAAGAAAATAAATTCATGCAGACTATGAAATCATAAGAGCAAAATCAATGTTAAAATTAGGGACTGAATATATAAGAAATATACATAGCACAAAAATTACAGTGAAGCAAGAAGTCACTACTACAGTGTTCAGCTGATTCAGAACCAACTTCATTAAACTCCTAAAAGGAGAAAGAAAGTCAATGGTTGTTGTTGCAAAATCCATCTCCCTTTTACTTTATTCATAATATTTTGAAGAACAACTCTTCACATTATCAGCTGTTACAGGAGCACATACCCTTCTATCTCACCAGCCCATTTCTGTGCATCTTAAAATTCTGACACTGAGAGCTTACCATCCATTCCAGCTCAGAATAGAGGTCCACAAATAACAAGACTGCAGGGCTAACACCACACAAGAGCAAGGAATATATTGAGTTTAATTAAAAATTTATGGATGATGAAATCATCTTTTCATTCTTGAGACGCAATAGCAAGGAATGTTGTTGCAGCTACCTCCACCTTGTTTTCTTGAAGGAGTGGCCCCGTATGGAAAGGATGGAAATGATTCCCTGCAGTCCACAGGGAAGCTTGTGTGAATTACGACTGCTGAAATTTGCTGAGCAGGAAATTTGGACCCTGGCAGAGGAGAGCCTGGGTGTATTCACTGGATATCTGCATAGCTGCAGAAAGAAACAGCATTGCTTTACGATGACTTTTAATTAAACAGACCTGAAACAAAGTGGAATGTGTATTTTAGTAACTCTCCAGCCCTGTAATCTCAGCAGAGTAGACAAAAATTAGGACCAAACTGGGAAACGTAGATAGGCCTGTGAAGTTAAAGATGTCTGATGATAATTTTATACATTAGGGTGTCAAGTCCTGGTGTCACTCACTATTTGGCAGAAATTTGATTCATTAATCAATACATAGCTCACTTTGACGACATCGCAGGTGGTTATTCTTCCACAGAGCTATATGCCTTAAAATAACAATGCTGCAACTTTAGGACTGGTATTTTATTTCTAAAAATACCATCCAAATAACACAGATTTCTGGCAAAATTTTTGGCAAATTGTGTATTACCAGCCTATGAGCAGTTAAAAGATGGAGTGGGCTTCTGTAACAGTCTCCTGCATCTATTTTATTTCTCTTTTATGGAAGGGATTTTATTTAAAGATGATAAGACAACAGATTTAAAATGATCACATTATATAAATGTTAGGAATCTCCAAAGTTTTTTATTTTTCTCTCCACATCAGAAAAGGAGTCTGATAATGCTTTGACTGAAGTCAGTAGAATTGTTCCCATTCAATTACACCCTAAACCTGCAATGGGATTTGCTAATGCATAAAAGTCAAAGCCAATGCACTTGATAGGCAAAGGGTTTTTATGATGCACAATCAATAATGAACACTTTCTTTTCTTTTTTTCTGGAAGGTCTAATTTCAGAATCAGGGGAATATCCAGTACCAAATACCTATTTGAAAAGGGACAATTCTGCAACCAGTACTCAAACTAAGCAGTCAAAATCTGTTTCAGACCAGCTTCTGTGGCATTAGAGGATACCTGAAGTGCACGAAGATTGCAGCATCAGAGCTGATATGTGTAAGGGCCAACAATGACAGAAGGAAACAAAGCCATTCAGAAGAAATGCCTTCAGAAAATTCTGCCCTCTCTGTTCTTCTGTAGTTAGTATTAAATAAAATCCTCACTTTCTGATCAACTCAAATTCATAAGTCTGAAAATAATTCTTCCTATCCCACAGCATGATAGAGGCCATGAGACCATGACTACCAAGAACTAAAAACTCAGAACTTTGCTGTCCATCAGGCCACCAGGATACTGCCCACTGTTCCCTTAAACTGTTCCAGAAATAAATGCTGAGGTAGAAATAGGAACAAACTGCAGTCACAGTTGGTTTTTTCACCACTATTAATGGTATACTCTAGTTCAGACTTTTCTCCACACATTCTCCCATATTTACAGATAGCTGTTCAGTCTAGGGAAGGTAGAAAAGCTGCAGTGTGGTGCACAGTATCTATATTCTCTCTAGTCTAATTAGAAAACCCCATCTTTATAGTCATGGGTTTATTACCTGAGAATCATGTACTAGCACAGTGGGATGTGTTTATTTCCATCAGTAGAGGGAATGTTGAGTTCTTTGTTCATCCTCCACAGTCTGTCTCAGATAAAATATTGGCTTCAGTTAATTCAGTGAAAATTTTATCACAGCTGGACCAACATATCCTACATTCTGAGAACTTTAAAATTATAAACATCTTTTAGTCATTCTAGGTTTTATAAGAGAAAAAAGTAGCCACATCTAGGTTTATTCCCCTCCTCTTGCATGGGAGTCTGTGGGAATCCTGAAAAACCACAAAACAAAACAGTGGTTCTTATCTGGATATGACTGGTATGCCTGTTTGCATTCTCAAAAACAGAGCTGTCTCCCAGTTCTCATTTCCTGTGTAGGTCTGCTGGTGTCTGAGCTGTAGGGTAAAATTTAAGAGTCTTGGCCATGCCTAGAAAACACATAAAGACCTCTGCTCCCACAGTCCAGCCCTGTGGTTTTCCCTAGAGCTTAGAGACTGGCAGTCTGATTACCCAGCAGCTAAAAGCAGGAACTGCTGGCTACTAAAATGCATACTGACAAACCCAGCATGCCCACAGCCCCCAGGGCTTGGTTCACAGACCCTGCAGTACTGATTGCCATTATTCATTCAGACAGCAAAATATTAGATTATATAGACTATTCCTAAGGCATCTTGCACACTGCGCAAATCTTAGTTTCCTCAGTTATTCATGTATTTGAGCTCAGAAGCACCAGTAGCAAAGTTATCATTCAGGGGAATGAGGACCTAGCATCCTGTGGACAAGCAGGTTTCACAGGATGAGAAGTGTGTTAAATATAAACTTTGAACTATTGCCCACTAGATCCAGCAGTACAAACCCCACAAACCATTTAACATGAAAAGGGGAATGATGCAAACTACTGGGGAAGAGATGCACAGCATGATAGCAAAACAGGAAAAGAGAAAAACAAAAAGTTCCATCTGAATGCTGGTCCAAAAATTTTGTTTCTCAGCACACACTATTCAAAAGATTGAGGGGAACAGAGAATGTCTCCTGTCCCTTGTATAGATGCTAACAACCTTCCTGCCCAAAATAGTGTTCTGTATGTATAAAACCCAGGGCTTGCCTTTAATATCCAGTGGAGCATGGTATACCATACCGAACCTCTCCAGGCATGTCTAAATCAGTGGTTCAATTTGGATCACTTTTCAAGTGTATCTCCTAATATCACTGTTCAGTTCTGTTTTATTCACACTGCGGAGTGGTGCCTGAGTGCCAAAACTGAATACGTGTCCTGCCACCACAAACAGGCTCTAAATCAGGGGACTGTATTTCTGTTAGTCTGGGCTCTATCCCACTACCAAAGGATGAGTTCTGAAAGAAGCCAAAAAGAATGTGAGTCATTATTATTACAGGAGGTAAACATGGATGCTGCCTATAATATTTTTCTACTTTTCATACCCTCTTGCTAATCCAAGAGCTCAAGATTGAACATCTTCTAACAAATGCAAGTAGTTAAAAACTGCCTTATTTTCTGTATTTCATTCGCATATTATCACACTCAGCTTGCACTCTGAAGTGAAATAAGGTACATTATTGATCATGACACAGAGATGAAAACAGCCATTTACCATCCCTGCCTGCTTTGTGACCTTGACCTAGTCATCTTCTCCTTAGATAATTTTGGAAATTGCAAAAAGCATTTCCTGTCAGAAAATTACAGCAACTGGATAAATAAGATGGTGGCTAGCATGAAGGAAGTGAAAACAATTTGTGTTTTGTGTGTCGAAAGAAGATAATATGCATAGGTAAGAAATGAAAACCAAACACTTTGTGTTTTAGTTAGAGGTGAAAATAAAATTATGGAAAAACATGGACACTTACATAGGGCAAACTGCCTGTGGAAATGACAAATAGTACCTTTGCTCAAAACATAGAGATGTCTTCATTCTCTTTGACCCCTGTCCACACTATGAGGCAGCAATATGAATATATGTGTTACATACCAGGATGCACTTTATTGTTTCACACTCTGTCATGATTTAACCCCAGTCAGCAACTAAAGCATCACAGAGCTGCTCACTGACTCCCCATCCCTCCAGTGGGGAGAAGAATCAAGTGAAAAAACGTTAACCTTTTGGGTTGGGATAAAAACAGTTCAATAATTGAAACAAAATATAATATAATACTAGTAATAGCAATAATGATAATGATTGTGACAATAATTTTAATGAAAAGGAGAGGGAGAGAAAGGAATAAAACCCAGGAACAAGTGATTCACAATGCAGCTGCTCACCACCCACTGACTAATGTCCAGCCTGCCCCCAAGCAAGGTTCAGCAGCTCCTGGATAACTTCCCCCAGTTTATATACTGAGCATGCCATTCTATGGTATGGAATATCCCTTTGGCCAGTTTGGTCACTTGTCCTGGCCAGGCTCCCTCCCAACTTTTCATGCAGCTCCTCACTGGCAGGGCATGAGGCATTGAAAAGTCCTTGACTCAGGGTAAGCAACACTTAGCAACAGCTAAAACATCAGTGTGTTACCAACATTATCCTCCTACTGAATCCAAAACACAGCTGTGTACCCTTTTGCAGTAGCATTGGTGGCTACCTAAAGCACAGGACAGGAAAATACCAGATAACAGATTAAAAAAAAAAAAAAATCTGAAATATTTTCAGTGACTGTTAGATGTATAAAATAATGTTCCCCAAATGCTGAACCATTTTCAGAGGTGTACAAGTTATAGAGATAACCAAAGTTAAGTATAGGATTAGGCTTTTCTTTAGTCAGTCTTGTGCAGTTGGACTTAAAACTTCAGGCAGCACAAACTAGACCGGTGCTGTCACTGTGTGCCGTGTACTGCTACTTCAGTTGTTAGTAGCAATATTCCCCTTTAATTGTGTGTTATCATTTCTACTAGAAAAAAAAGCTTCCGATTACACTCAAGTTAAAAGAAACAATTACCCATCAGAATAAGATGAAAATCAAATTTTAACAAGATTTGTGAACCTAATGATTGTTTGCTATATAAATATGTTTCAGAAGGCTGAGAAGCTATTCATCAGGAAGATCTGTATCATTTATTCATATGACCTTTAAATAAAAACTCACACACTGAGGACTCTTTCCACAACCTGTATGAAATAAGTGATAAAATTGAACTACAGCATCTATGGTTATCCTACAAATTTACTTTACTCTCTTCAATCATAGAAACATTTATTGATTTGTTTGAAGTTATTTGCTTGCAAACAGCACCCCCCCCCATTCTCTCCAGCTCACCCCATTTATAATTGATCACTCCTTATTTTCCTCTTACATTTAATGCAACGTTTATACTGCCAAAATTAATACTTAGCACTGGAAAACAGTATCCAACCAGCATACATTTAAATGTAACAATTACTGTAAAGAGTCTGGTGAAGATTAATAAGTGTGCCTTTCCAAAATCGGACTGGATGAAGCAGCAGAGAACAATATCTGTGTAGGGAAACACCTCACCAAAAGACAAGGGGCAAAAAACCTAACACCTTTTTCTTCAACAAGCTTTTGCCCTGATCCAGGCACATTTTAGCTAGGCATGATGAAAATCTGCTAAATACAATTTGTCCTTGGCTATGTTTACAGCCAAAACTTACTCAGTAGCATTTCGGTTGCACGTGCTGCTACTGACACTTGTCATTGAGTAACTTTTTGAAGGGGACAAGGGATGAAAACCGAGATCCAACCACTTACACATTTATATAAACCTGGTTAACCACCAGTAGACAGAATTATTCAGATTTGAAAAAGTGTGTCAGAGATCAGATTCGGGTACTATATTATGTCTTGTTTGCTGGGGCAGCTACCTTGCTCTTGAGAACTTGGGAGTGTGCTGTCAGCACATGTGTTCAGCTGTCAGCCTTCCTGAATAAATTAATGACACAAAGCAGTTTGTTGTATGACTCCTAGATAATTGATTTAAATAATGATACTTCGTGCCAGTTATTAACTACTACAGTAGAAAACTGATGAAGTGGGAAGAATGTAACACAGCTTTTGTCAGCCATCTGATTTGAACTTTTTTAACAGCTAGGTCTGAAATAAATGCAACTGGATCAAGACACAAAGATTCATTTATGCGTTCTCTAAGCAACAGCTTGACTCTGATGAATCTTGTTTAACACATCTGTTTTTACAGAACAGTTGTTAATGTCTCAGTTAATTGTAAGGTATAAATGACAAAATTTTTCTTTTAGGAGAAAATGCTTTCTAACATACTACTATAATGAATCACTTCCATCTGTCTATTTGCACTTCATTTTCAATCATAACTAAAATTGATGTAAAGTTTAGGCACCCTGCTAAAAGTAAAATGATAACCAGAATCGTGACATCTAAGATACAATAACTGTATTTAAAGGCAAGCTTTTAAAAACATGTTGACGTTCTAATGAAAAGTTAAAATCTCTGCTGACTCAAAGCACATCCAGGGATATCAGTCAAAAAGTAAGAACAAAATTTGCATCTGAGTGGTTCAAGCAGCACAAAATTTTCCATCTTAATCAAAAGGTCATGAAAAATGTATGACTTCCAAAGATATGCAATTGAAGTGGGTACTGAATGATTTTTAACAAAATTATAACAGGCTATAATTCAATTGATTACCCAAATTATATGATATTTTGCTGTAGAAATATATGGTTGTAAAAGAGTGTTCACTCATTAATTTCTCAGCAAGATTTATGAAACATTTGGTTTGAGTGGTGCACAGGGCATCTACAGTTTGAATAGGAGACACTTTACTGAATTAGTCAGTGGGACCTCGCTGAAATGACTCAGCCCACAAAAACTCTTTTGAATTTTCTTAGGGTTCATGGTGTATGCAAATTAGAGCAGTCTCATGCATTACCACATCACTGATGTTCTCGAAAGTTGAAAGACACTGCAGAAAACTATTCATATATTGTCTCAGGTTTAAATATTTAATGAATTATTGTAGGCTTCATTTTAAGGCTTCATTTTAACTGTCATGACTGTTTCCTTTTTCTTGCCACAATACTCAAGACACAGTGACACTAGGTGCAATGTATCTTGATGGAGAGAAAAGGTGTCATCTGTCTTGTGACCTTGTAGGCTTTTTTAAATTAGAGATTTTGAGTGTCAGCCTTACCCCACCATCAGGAGAAATGTTTGTCAGGAAGCTACTCTAATTGCCACTGGCACTCTTGCCTCAGATATTTCAGATGGAGTTGATGGGCTAGCATTCACCTGTAGGAAGAAAAGAAGGGATCGAGCTCTGATTATCAGTGGGAAGGGCTTCATCATGTGGAGCTCCAGGTTTCGCCTCACCTCAGTCTAACCCTACAATGTGCTTGGAATGAACCTTAACCTGACAGCCTAACCATGTCCTGTAGGAGAATGTAGACAAGGGAAAAAAATTGCAGTCTTCTCACCCTTTGGCAGCCCCTCCTAAAGTTCAGCTCCTTTGGAGCTCTTGGCTTTGCCTCTTTTCTAGTCCCAGTCCAAAGGTTAGATAAAAGTAGTCGAAAAATTTACTCTATCTAGAGTCCCCAGCCTATAGCACAGAGGAGAAAATTGTTAGGGGATAGCATCTGTGGAGTCTTCCCCTATTTTATTCAGCTTTTAAACCCTTTTTCAACCCCTTTCAGCAGGAGCTGTTGGCTTTGTCTCTCTCCTGACCTTAACATTAGCCTAGGCATGGGATGAACTGTAGCCTGAGATGCCTAGTGTTATCTCAGTGGGACAAACAAGTGCTCTGGTATGAGCTCTTTGCACAGACTATCCCATTGATCCTCCCCCTTGCATCCCTACTGCACCTGGAGCTATGGGCTTCTTGTCTCAACCCTAATTCTAACCCCAGACATGGCCTAAGTCTTAGCCCTAGACTTTGCAGCATGGCCCAGAAATTTTTTTGGACAGTAACTCTTTTTCCTCCCTCCCATGAGGAAGGTGTTGCTGTGAAAATGGGCAATTTGAAAGCAGCTATGTATGTCTTAGGCCAACCTGCAGACTGTGTCGTGAAGGTCAAGCTGCCTTTCCCCACTTAGTGATAGGTGGATTATAAACACAAATTTAGATCTCTGGTCTACTCCTTGCACGTAAAGTCCTTAGGCAAAAAAAAGAACTCTAAAAAAAATTATATTTCTAAGCATGTTCCCTAATTAGAATTGGTTTATGTTAGAATTTCTGCTTTAAAGGAATCTTTGATTGTTGAAACCATGCCAGTGTTGGTATTTATAATGGCAGTATATAGTTATTGGGATAATGAAATGCATTATTTCTAATAAAACATTTCTACTTTATCAAATAGTTGAGGTTAGAAATCTTGAGCAACATTGAACATGTGTAAAGATCAGCAGCTATAAATTCTCAGTAAATTAATACCTATAACCTTCGTTAGAGGAATCGATTTAAGTGACTATGCAGGCACTCAAACAATTCCGTTTTGGAAAGTGATATCATTCTCTATCGTGAAATTTTCCACATCCAAAGGAAACTTCAGTGAATGGAGAAATCAAACCTTCTGAGTGTATGCTATAGCACAGGGTACATTATCATAATTATGCCTATAATGGCTTTTTTTTTCCTGGGCACTTTTTTTTCCTGGGCACTGGTCAAGCAGGTATGTGTGTGATGCCTAACAGGGCTAGTACTGTTGCAGGAATTACAATTCGTAAGTAAATTATTTTTAATAAATGCAGTAAGAAAGGACACTATGCCCATATCTACTTCAACAGAAGAGTTTTTACTGACCCTTTGGGGTGCAGGGCATGGCCAAATCCAAGCATGGCAAAGTAATGTGAAATGGGCAACAGCATGAATAAAATGTCTAAATGCCAATTTATAACAATATGAAAGAAGGAAACTCTTTGATTCGTGCTCCATAAGTAAATGACCCTTAAAACAAATGCTCATGTAAACAAAAATTGGATTATATCTGAACTATAAGCTTTCAAATGGACTAAAGTGCTGAAATCAATCAGATGTTCTTGTTGATGGGTTTGCAGCTATTGACTTATGCTCCTTCTCATATCAATGACTGAAAGCTGATTCATATTCTCCCAGTATAAAAACTTTAAAGAAGGTAATTCTTCAGCTGAATTTATGTAATAGCAGAGATTTGAGTAGTGTCAGATAGCACATTGCAAGAAAAGATTTTCCATGGTGTAGTTAAATATAAATATTTTTTTTTCTCTGTATGCTGGAAGCTCTGATGCTAACACATCAGAATATACAACATCTAAACCCCCAAATATAAACTTTAATTTGTATGACATCCCCAAGTGCTCAAACATCTAGCTAAAGCCCTTGTATACAGGAACAGTCTTAGGAATGGTAAGATCATTTGCAAAGGCTGCTCAATAAGTGCATTTCTATACTAGAATATAAATACAAAAAGTCCTCAAAAGTCACAAAGAGTATCATCCAAATAGAACTTGCAATCACTAAAAACTGAATAAGGTTATTTTTATAATGTGTAGGGGTGTATATATACATCTATATGTATTCACAATCTGCTCTTAAACACAGAAGAAAAAGAAACAGCTTGGTAAGGGTTATGCAAAAGTATGCGTGTGCTAAATGTAATACCCTTGACAAGGTGTCAAAGAGCACATGCTCATCATATGGGAGTGCCTAGGTGTGTATGACTGGAGGTGATGACTGATACGAGGAAAGTCATTCAGTCAGAGAGGTTACACGCATGTGTTTGAATAGATGTTGGTGTTGATGAGGGGTATGAGGATATGTATGGTTCTAGAGAGAATAAATTCCTGATTTTGCGTTGTAATCAATTGATGGTAATGCTGCATGTATCTGCACATTAAAGTGGTGGGTAGTGATAATATGCATAATTGTGATGGTGGGCAGACAGTGATAACAAGATGTGTGAACAGTAGGAGGTGATGGGTATGCATGGTAAAATGCGTAGGTGGTAAGGATGCATGTGTGATGCTGAGTATGGT
Source organism: Pachycephala philippinensis (assembly GCA_013397055.1). Lineage (NCBI taxonomy): Eukaryota > Metazoa > Chordata > Aves > Passeriformes > Pachycephala > Pachycephala philippinensis. The sequence goes on along the minus strand of VWZT01011464.1, from coordinate 267,276 downwards.
GGTGCTGTGGGGAGCATATAGCAGCCTATGCACTGTGCTGATATCTGCGTGATGTGGACCTGCTGTTCTTGACAAAAGTAGGTGGTGCTCTTAGGTGGCAGTTTATGTGAAGAGACAGATTGTTACCCATACAGGTGTGGTTTGCTCACACAGATGGGGGGCTACAGCCAACAGAACAAATAAGCAATTACTGAGTATTTTGTGTGTATGCCTGTTCTGAGGGAGTGCTGATGCAGTGAGCAAGTGTGAGGGCCTGTGTGTACTAGTGAGTAACCATGTCTGGTTAATACAGAATGGTCAGTTGGTATATACAGAATGGTGGTGGTGGTATATGAAAATTGATTAAGTGGTTATGTATAAGTATGTAAGCACAGTGTGTATACTCAGAACAATAACATCTAGGGAGAGGAGACACATTGCCCAGAAAGAGAGGTGTATGGGAAAGTCATGCTCTTTTTTTTCAAGAAAAGTTTGATTGCCAGAGAACAGAGATGCAGTATTAGGACTATCTGCAGGTGTTCATGTGTGTTTAGAACTGGTGGTGAGGATGAGGTGTTTAAGGTGTCAGTGTCTGCCTAGAGATGACAGTATGAGGAACTACTGGTGCATGAGTGTTCATCTAGGACCAGGGCATATGTAAAAAATAGCACAGTATAGGTCAATGTATGGAAGTGGTCAGTGGGTATGGCATGGAATAAGTTGGTATGGCATGGCTACATATGTGTAGCATATGAATGGAGATCGTGCCAATGGTTTGTGTCACTGTACAGGCTCAGGAGGGTTTATAGCCTCACCTGGTGTGGATAAAATCCTATCAGGGATATGCATATGTTTTAAGCACAATATTAAGAGAGAGGGTTGTAACACTGATGAGGCAGCACGTGGTGGTTGAGCTTGAAGTGATCCTGCAGATGTGTGGAGGAGTGGACAGCATGAGATGGTCTTGGCACCGCTGTGGTGTAAATAGCAATGGCAAGCTGTAGTGTGCAAACTCGTCACTGCACTCTTGGATGTGACGGACAGAGGTAAAACTTGTGCTGGGGTGCTAGAATACGATGCGGGGGGGCAGGGTGTGTGGAGACAGGACAGAGTGTGTGGAGAGGGGCAGGGCTGCTCATGAGTGGTATCTAGTGGTGATAGTGGGACAGGACAAGGTAGGGGACATGGAGCTGTGTGGTGGTAGGAGGCATGGACAATGCTGTGTGCATAGGGTTGAACGTTTTGTGCTTTGTCAGTCAGTGCCATGCCTGGTGCCAGCGCTGTGAGGTCGGCAATGCCCATGGTGCGGTGACAGGAGAGGGTTACAGCAGCTGCGTAGACATGAGGCATGCTTGCCCAGGTAACGCTGCCCGCCCACGCAAGACCCAGGCTTTTTTCTTAAAGGAGAAAGGATAGTCCCTTTGCCAGGGGTGCCCCTGGCCTGGACCCAGGTGCCGTGGAGGGAGAGCAGTGAAGAATGGAGGGGGAGGAGAGGATGGTGGACGGGGATCAGTGCGGGGTAGGGGAAACAATACCGGGTGGGGAGAGAAGTGCCGGATCGGGGGACACTGAGTAGTGTGGGGCAGTGGGAACAGGGGACAGGCTGCCCTGGAGCTGCAGGATTTGCGAACAGCCGGAGGGCGGGATGGGAGGCGGGCAAGGGGAGTGAGGGGTGGGAAGGGACACCCACTTACGTCTACTCCTGCATTTTTTTTTCTTTCCCTCCTTCTTTCCTTAGCTGGTGACGCGCCGCTGCTATTAATCATTCACCAGCCGGGGAGCAGCAATTGCCGCCGCTCGGAGCCGGCAGCCGCCTCTCTCCCGATGCCCGCGTCCCGCAGCCGCCGCGCCGGGATCCCTGACGGGATGATGCCCAGCGCGGCCGGCGGCGGACGCCTGCTGCTCTGAGCCGGGGCAGGGGGGTCCGGGCAGAGGATGCTCCCCAATGGCACCTGCCCCAGGCTTCCGGGCGGTGCAGGCAGCGACAGCGGCGACAGCGACAGCGGCGGCAGCGACAGTGGTGGTGGCGGCGGAGCCGGTGGCGCCTCGGAGGAGGCGGCGGCGGAGGGCATGGACTCAGGCGGCAGAAACTCCTCTGGCGCTCCGAACAGCACCCTGAGTGAGTCTCAGGGCAGCGCCATCCTCATCTCATTCATCTACTCCGTGGTGTGCCTGGTGGGGCTGTGCGGCAACTCCATGGTCATCTACGTGATCCTACGTTATGCCAAGATGAAGACAGCCACAAACATCTACATCCTCAACTTGGCCATCGCAGATGAGCTGCTGATGCTTAGCGTCCCCTTTCTGGTTACCTCCACCCTGCTGCACCACTGGCCCTTTGGCTCCCTGCTCTGCCGCCTGGTGCTCAGTGTGGATGCCATCAACATGTTCACCAGCATCTACTGCCTGACTGTGCTCAGTGTGGACCGCTACATCGCTGTGGTGCACCCGATCAAGGCGGCCAGGTACCGCCGGCCCACTGTGGCTAAGATGGTCAATCTGGGTGTCTGGGTGCTTTCCATCCTCATCATCCTGCCCATCATCATCTTCTCCAACACAGCAGCCAACAGTGATGGAACAGTGGCTTGCAACATGCTCATGCCAGAGCCCACCCAGAGATGGCTGGTGGTATTTGTGGTCTACACCTTTCTCATGGGCTTCTTGCTGCCTGTGGTGGCCATCTGCCTCTGCTACATCCTCATCATTGCTAAGATGCGCATGGTGGCCCTGAAGGCTGGCTGGCAGCAACGTAAACGCTCAGAGCGCAAGATCACCCTCATGGTCATGATGGTGGTGATGGTCTTTGTCATCTGCTGGATGCCCTTCTACATTGTGCAGCTGGTCAATGTCTTTGTAGAGCAGGATGATGCCACCATTAGCCAGCTCTCTGTCATCTTGGGCTACGCCAACAGCTGTGCCAACCCTATCCTCTATGGTTTTCTGTCGGACAATTTCAAGAGGTCCTTCCAGCGGCTGCTCTGCCTCAGCTGGATGGACAATGCTGCAGAGGAGCCCATCGACTACTATGCCACTGCCCTCAAGAGCAGGGCATACAGCGTGGAGGACTTTCCCCCAGACAACTTGGAGTCAGGGAGCATGTACAGGAATGGCACGTGCACCTCCAGGATTACCACCCTCTGAGGAAGCATTCCTGTCCCCCAGCTCCCTTACTGCCCCCCAGCTGGAGGGTGAGCGAAGCCAGGGCTGTGGCATGGGGAGGCTGGGAGGGAGAGGATTTTGGTCCTGCCTACTGCCAGCAGTGTTTGGCACAAGAAAGAGTGAAGATAGCCCCAATCCTTGATTTGCTGCCCCCCTGCACCCTGGCTGCCCCGCTTGAGAGCAGGTACATTCTCTGATGCTTTGACATCCACTTAGTGAATTGCAGCTCTCGTGGGTTAGCTTAGGGTTGGGTAGCCTGGCTCTGCCATTCCTCTCTGTGTCTGACAAGTGGCTGTAAAGGTCCTGCAGTGACTCTACCATTTGTACAGTTTGCCCTTCCCCTTGGCTGGTGGGACACCCCAGGCCACTGAGTCGAGCCTGCCTCAATCAAGCCCCAGCATTCAGGCTCAGACTCCCTGCAACTGAAAATGACCCTGCTCAACATCTGTCAGTATGCATCTCCCCTTCAGAGATTAGAAATGCTGGAAAAAATTCCCCCAACACTCACCTTGCCCTCCCCCAGGAAAGAGCAAGTAGCCTCTCTCTGCTCCTACCCTTCCCTCCCCCTGGAATAAAAAAGGAAGCGGAGAGCAAGAAGTCCCTGAGAAAAGAAGCAGCATAGTCACAGAGATGTTTTTTGCTTTGCAGACAGCTTCCAACTCACTGGGGCTTTGGCTCTCTGCGCTACTTGGCAGAAGCAGAGCAGAAAATATCTTAGGAAAAAATCTGATTATTGCTGTGCTTTGGAGCTGCACGGCAGGTTGCTGATAATGGGAGATAAACAGTCCCGTGACACACAGGGAGCCGAGAGCTGGGACTCACTGAGATGGGAGCTGGGGAGAGCGCTGAGCTGGGAAATGTTTGAATCTGTCCACACATACAATAAAGTGTGCTGATAATAAAGTTTAAAAGGAGCGCTAGACTGTGAATCTGCTGTCTTGAGCCTGCTCCATCAGCTCTGAAACAGCAATGAAGGGTGCTGAGACAGTTTTTGAATGACCTGAGTGATGGCAAAGTCACTTTAGCCTACATGGAAAAAAGGGGGATTCATTTTAAAATCTCCATCAGTCTCTGAAATAAATACTTGACAGAAAAAGTAGCTGTTTGGTAATAGCTATTACTCTAGCTTCAGTTTCTTCTGTTGCACTAAAAAAACCCAACAAAATGGGTTTCATATGTTGCCAATGTAATATACTGACCCAGAGCTTCTTAATGTTTCATTTCTGAAAATTCTTGTTTTTAATGTGTGCCAGATGTCTTCTTGTTTGATTTTTTTATTTGATTCTAGTCACTGTGTTGTGAACATGTTTTTCTGAAGCAATTTATACTGTGTACTTATGTCTGTGGTGGCTACTTGCAAGGTTGCATTTAAAATGGGTGATGCTCAAGAAGGATCCTTCCTTTCCAGATAAAAACGTTGTCATTTTTTCTAACTCTTTTATTTACATTGTCTCCCCACAGAAATTCTCTCTTGAATTTTCTCTCTTCTCCTCTTATGGCAAAACAATTTTCATATAGACAGATGAAGCTTTCTTTGATAAATGACAGCTGATTAAACGAAACCTTCTATCCCTACTCCCTCTTATCCCAGACAGAAGAGTCGGTACGGACTGTGTTGAAATAAGCAACTATGTTTTTTGCTTTCTACCACCTATGCTAAGTGTCACACAGTGGCAAGTGTCCCAGTAGCTGTGACAAATCACTTGTCTAGCACAATACTGTGGTTGTATTAATTATAACTACTGGCAATTTGAAGCAAGAGACTGGAAAAAATCTCTAATAGCAGCATACCCGTAGCATTGTACTCGTAGCTGCAGTGCTTAAGTACAGTGTTAAGTGTAAGGTTGACAGTTAAGGCATCTAGTATTTGTGGTGGTGGACTTACAACAGGTTTTTTTGTTAAATTATACCCTTTAACTTTTCTCAGCAGCAAAAAGCAAGATGCTACTTTGTACGTTTCTTTCACCAAAACTTAGGTACTCTTAAATGAATGTATAAATTTAGTATTTCAAAGTTGTCTGATTCAAAGTCCATCAAAATGAGAGAAAAAAATCTTAATTCACTTCAATGGACTGTGAGTCAGCTCCTTTTAGTTTAAAAATTGCTAATGTGGAAACTGTTACATCCTTATTAAAATATTTCATGAAAAGCTTTAACAATTGTACAGTTTCTTTTCTTTTACTTCCTAGTAGACATGATTTAAAGAAAACTTGCAAATATTAAATTTGGTAATGTTTTATGTGTACATACGGGGAAATAAGGATGAAATCTCTTTATAAGCTTAATTAACTTTTCACAGAAATCAAACATCTGTCAAAACAGTAAAATGCCCCATGATATCCATGATGCTATTTCCAGGGCTTCACTTGAATTCTCACTCATGATATCTTCAAAATGGCATAAATCTCATAATCTTATGTGTTCTTTTTCACCCAGGCATATTCTTCTGTATGGTCAGATTAAAGAGATTACTTTTCACTGTTGAATTTGTTTAACATCAGACACAATGACGCAAAAGTGAAAAAGCATAAAGATTCATTCTGCACACTCAGCTTTGATGAAAAGTTGAACTGGGTTTTGTTCTTTAATTTTTTTTTCACTTTGCCTAGTAAAGGTTGTGATGGAAGCCTGCACACGTACCAGCATATGCACTTTAGTTTCAGTTCTCCCAGGCACATCATAGAGGTTGGGTTGGGGCCTCAGTAGATGGCAGGCTTGCCTTCGGATGGATGGGCTGATTTACTCCCAGCCAGCACTGCCCCTGTGATTACTGGCTAAAACATTCTGTGTGGTTTCAGCTGGAAACAAAATCTGTTTATCCCAAACTAACAGTTCTTCGTGCTATTTTTCACCCTGGGAGAGGTGATCAACAGCAGTAAATCATTCAATTTAGCTAGAAAGAAAGTTAGTTCATTCTGTGTTATTATTCTAAATAGCAGAGCATAACTACCAGGAAGAAAAAAGTTGTCCTCATGAAATAATGTGTACCAGAAAATAAACAGAAATCTTTTTAATGCTTTCCAAATGGCAAATAAGAGTATTCAGATTTCATATGGAAATTATTTTAACTATTGCTTAATTCACTGAAAAAAGAGTACAGTGATGTATTTCTTGGTGACATTTTGACTTTTTATACAGCTGCAAGTGGGTGAATTGTAATTTGTAACCAGTAGTATATTTTTTTGCTTTTTCCCCATGAGTTTTGGGCTATATTTTAAAAATACTGTATTCAATTTGTCATGGAAATTGGCCTTGTGGCCACTGAAACCCAGGCAGCTTTTGCTCCTTGTTTGGCCTGAGACCTGTACCCAGCAGTGGGATAGCACCAAACAGTATCCAGTCAATGGACTAGACTGTTTCCTGTGGCATGTACACCAGAGAACAGCCTTCACCTGGAACACACATCAGGTCTGCAGCACACATCAGCTGCAGCATTTTCCCATGCTAAGAAGGGTGCACAGGAAATCACTTTCCTTTCTCACCAGGCTTCCCAGTGCAGTAGCAGAGACAACACATCTCATAATCCTGAGGCTGACTGCTACCCGCAGTTAGTGGACTTTAACAAGACTGATCACAGAAGCACTTCATATGTGGGCTGTGGATGAAAAGGGTGATGGCTGCACACAGAGATTCTGCCTCTTCAGATGGTCCCTACAGCAGAGAACATTACACAGAGTATGGTTTCTTTGCATTCAACACTTAAAGAACCCATTAGATTTCTTCACAGATAATGAGAATCAGGTTTCTGAATGTGATGTAAGAATTTCTGAAATGCCAGATTTCCAGTGAATCAGAATTTAAAAAAAGGCTTTCTGGTTGTTTCTGGAAATCTAAAAATCTGCATTTCTAATGTATGTGGCATGCTCTGTTAACATTGTGACTATTCACTGTATTTTAACCTGTTTCCAAAATCAGCACCCTAATTCTAAATATTAAACTAAGTCTTACTGAAATAAAATAACCCAGTGATGTCATACGTTCATGTTATATAAGGTTTGACTTTACTCTGCCATATTTCTAGAATGGTGACAATTTAATGTCTTTTAATCCTGATTAAAAAAAGATCCAAGAAAAATAATTTCAAAAAATCAGAAGAAATTAGCCAAGAAAGAAACATCAATCCAGTGCTCTAAACTCTGTGATTTCAGTCCCTAGGAACCTTACTTGACACCAGGGCTCTACAGACAAGAATGTGAATTATGAATCCCTAGAGGAGAATAAAATATTTCTACTGAATTGTGTATTCAGCACTTCCATCCTCTTCAACATAGCCTTATTTGGCTGATAACTTCAGGCTAAGCCACAAGAAGAAAGGATGGTTTATTAATTAGATTTCTTTTTAAGAAAAATGCTTTTAGATATTACGTTTTGTGAAGAGAAATGGCCAAGAAAAATAGGTGAACCTGAGAGTATTTCAAAGTATATCATTAGATGGCTACAAACCAAGCACAATTTTGACAAGAAAGATGCTCTTCAATAAAAGCTAACTATGCCCACTTCCTTCCAACTTTTTTTCTCCAAAAGCCTAAAATCTGTGTTTGGCAGAGCAGTAAGCAGCTATGAAGCAGAGATAGCAAGGTGCTGTATCCTGCCTGAGGTATGCAGGTTTTTGTATCCAGTCAGGATGGAATACATTTGTCATCATATGATTATCATGTCTATGATGGGTAGAGTCACCTTGAAAACAATATGGATGTACAGAAAATTCCTCCTACTCTCCNAAATAGTCTTTTCTATACAGGGTCTTACACTGTGTAATATGCTTTAGGGTTGCTTTGTGGGTCCTTGAGCAAAGGCTCAGATAAATCTGAATCAGGAATCTGAAATGGAGAAAAATCAAGTATGTGATGGCCAGGAGAGGCCATTTTGTTACAGATAAGTAGAGTCCAGTACAGGCATTGTAAAGCAGGACTTGGCTCTTTCACATAATTTACTTTCATAGTTCAGAGTACAGCAAATACATAAACTCCCAACTCAACAAAAAAGATGAAGTTCTGCTTTTTATGTCAGCTGCTATTTTCAAAGATGGCTGTTATTTTTGAAGGTCAGAAAGTCAGGCATTTTTTCTAAGAACCAAATGATAATTTAGGTACTTTATGGAATTACTAGAAACTTGGGAAAACAAGGCAGAAACAGATAAATAATAGATTTTTCTGGATGTTAATTTATTTTGGATTTTTCAGATGCTTTGAATTTCACAGATTTTTTTCCTTTTATCATTAGAGAAAAAGATCTAACAAATTTTTGCTCAACACAAATCAAGAACTCCATATTGACAAGACAGAAATGGAATACAGAAGAATTTTCACTGCTCTTTCACTGTCATAAAGTAAAATTTACAGAATTTCTTACTTTAAAAGAATCTTCAGTAAAATGACTGGGAAAATTCCTTTCCATAAGAGAAAGACATACTCTTAAGAATGAAAAGTAATGTTCATGCATTCCTCTCCACAGACATTACAGACTTAGATCACTTATAATCTCACTCAAACTATCTGTACTTATGCTCTTATGTTATTTTCCAGAGAACAGTGCAAACCATTCTTATCAGTCCAAACCACAAGGCCTGCTGGTTACATTCCAAAAACAAAACCATGCTTTCCTGACAGGTTATAGCCCATGAGCTGTTCCTGGGTTAATGACTGAAAATGTTTATTTGTTTGCAAACCATCGCATTTTGAGTAACACCTGAAAAAATATGCAGCAAGAGGATGGTTAGGACAGATACATCCTGGTAATGATGGATGCTTGTCTGTCTTTCTCATCTTTCCCTTCTCAGCTCATCCTCTCCCTGGACCTACAGTCTTCTTTCTGTTGTATTACCCAGAAAATACATAACAGCAGTTGTTTTCTCATTTTTCTGACTCAGAATGCAAAAGGACTGGCAAGTGGAAGGAGGGAGAGGACATAACAAATGTAGGACCACCACCACATCTTTGCCTTCCCCAGCTCCACTGCTGCCTTCACTCCACCTGGAGTACTGTGTTCTCCTCTGGGGCTCTCAGCGTAAGAAGGATGTGGACATGCTGGAGTCCAGAGGAGGCCACCAAGATGATCAGATTGTTAGAACACCTCTCCTACGAAGACAGGCTGAGAGAGTTGGGGTTGTTCAGCCTGGAAAAGATAAGGCTTCCAGTACCTACGAGAAAGTTGAAGAGGAACATTTTCCTAGGGCATGTGGTCACATGCCAAAGGGGAATAGCCTCAAACAAAGAGGGTAGGTGTGGATTAGGTACGAGGAAGAAGTTCTTTGCTGTGAGAGTGGTGAGACACCGGACCAGTTTGCCCAGCAAAGTTGTGAATGCCCCATCTCTTGAAGTGTTCAGGGCCAGGCTGGATGGGGCTCTGAGCAACCTGGTCTGGTGGAAGGTGTCCCTGCACACAGCAGGGGGGTTGGAACTAGATGATCTTCAAGGTCTCTTCAATCCCATTCTATGATTCTGTGATTCTAGTCAGCAATATAGAAAAGGGAAAATACTTGCTTGCCAACAGATGACTCCCTTTACACATCCACTTTCAAGACTTCCAGTCCCAGACCACAAGCCCAGAGGAGAAAGACAAGGCTGCGTATTGGGGGGAGAAGAAAAAACACTAAGTTTAATGTTTTGAAGCCCTGGGAATGTGTTTACTCCTGCTGCTGCCCTGCTGTGTTTGCCTTTTGAGTCTACTACATATATTTAGTGAAATAAATGAATCGCCACACTACAGCTTTGGTAAGTGTCCACATACTGAAGAAATAGAAAATATTATTTCTAGAAGGAACTACATTGCATCTACCAGTGATTGACCTCCACGTTGTAAATGAGGAAAGGTAACTGGGATTTAAAACATGGAAAAAATTAAGTGATAGGAAATTCCTAGGGGAAACAGAGAATCCATTAAATTTTTTAATATTCTTTAAGCTATATAATACGCTTAAACAAAGAGAAATATGGTCAGAATTACTCAAATTTTTCCCATGTCCACTTATAGATTTCACTTCAATCCCGTAGCACACCTAATTAAGTCCTTAGCAGCATAAATCATGATTTTTTTAAAAATGTGGAAATTAAAATTTCATTTCTGATTATTTGATGAAACAAACCATTAAAAATTCATCACTTGTTCATAAATAAAATGTGCAGCTGACAAATGATATGCCTACCAGTCAAACTATCTTTGTAGGAACTAAGGAAATCTAAAATTAGCAACATGGGACAGTATTTGGATAACTGTGATAGACAAGACCTGGACATTCCTATTCTTTGCAGGAATCACCATTTTCAAATGTAGACTCACAGATTCTTGCTATCACCATTTCATTACAAATGTAAGCACTGTAAAACTCACAGATACGAAGTTAATATATGATTTATATGGCTTTAATATGGGATGAAATAATATCTTTTCCTGTGCTGGAAAAACAGTTGGAATATAATATGCTTATATAATGTTTAGTCAAAAGACATGTATGAAACACGAGGGAAAAGTCAAGATTTGCCACCATCTCTGCTATGTTTTGGAAAAATACTTGCATTTGATTACGTGTTTTATATATGGTGTTACATGATAATTTAAAAAAAATTGCATCCACTTTCATAACCAGACACTTTTATTATCTCAGTACTTGTTATGGTTATGATCTTACTTATTCTCCTTCTACGGATGTAAACAGCAAACCCTGCTCTGAATCTGCCTTACAGACCAGTGTATCATGGTTGAGATATGAGCCAATGGTGGCATGACAGATATGTGTTGGTTTCTTATTCACTAAAGACCTAATTTAATCGAGAGTGGAAAGCAAAAATGATCTATCTTTTCTCCCAAACCATCTTTTTTTTTGGTCTGAACCATTAGAGAAAGAGAAATTCATGCATTTCAAACCTGCTCAGGTTCCAAACAAATCCAAATGCTATTTGTTTCGTATTCTACTGACTGCAAAAAATAAGGTAAAGAACCCCAAATATACTAAATAAGAATCTCTAACATGTAAAAGCAATAAAAGCTATAAAAAATTATGACCACTTAGCCATGCCTTGAAGAGACAGAAGGCACCACGAGTTTGCATTCGAAAAGTGACTTGCACAGCTGGAGACTTAAGTGAGCTGATTTTCCTGATTTAATTTTAAATGTGTATTTTACAGGCATTTAAATATGAGTAGCCTCCATATGCCTTCTTTACAGTCAATATAGAGAAATGGCACTTTCAGGATATAATTCATTGGTCCTGTTTTCAGCATCTAGTCTAAAATGAGATTAATTGCAAGCACATATTTCTCTTTATAAGCAGTAAGGGAATCTTGGTGAGTAAAACAGTCTAGATGAACTGTTAGCGATGTCTACACATGGTAAGATGGATCCCATTCTTAGATGCAAAATAGTCTACTTTCAGATGAGTCAAATTAAAAGCCAGGGGGAACATAGTAGAACCCTTGTGTAGTCCTCTAGACAAATGTCTAATGCTTGATCCTGAATTGTGTGAGAAAAAGAACCCTCAAATCAAAACATGATTTCACAGGAAGAGCGAAATGGGAATAATGAGACAGGTGAATGTCTTGCAAGGGCATGAACTTGTATATTTTAACTAAATAGTCTGAGTCACATACTGAGAGATGCCAAAATAAGTAGTGAGGCACTTAACTCAGCACTTAACTGTGTGCTTGGTAAGACTCCTGAAACAGACAATGAGAGAGTTTCTAGAGCTTAGAATAACACACCTGGACAGTCCCATTAGGAGTTCAGCTATCTGATATGTGGGAAAGACTAAAACATAGAAAAAAAAATTTAGGGAGGCTCTCATTCATCTTAGTTGCTATTTGCTTATACAGCCCCTGATAGAAGAAGAGCTCCATGTATGCTGCCCCATAAAAGAAATTACTTACAGTGACAGCAACAGAAGTATTATTAAGAAATAAGGCATTAATGGCTAAATCATTTTCCAAGTCTGTGCACATCTGAATGTAGAATCAAGCCTCCTGCCCAAGCTGAAAAATGCCTGCCTTCTGAAATACAAATGTCAGATAAACAGATTAGAAAAGTATGGAGATTATGAGTTACCTTGTGATGAGTAGCATTCTCACCTAGCTGGATTTAATTCCTGTCATGATACAAGGGAATTTATGCCTATAGACAGTCTGATGGCTCACAAATATCAGTGACCTCTTTACCAAAAGCAAAAGACTGTTTCCCAGATAGCAACTGCCTATCACCACTAAAGGGAGAGAGAGAAAAAGAAAAAACTCATACTGCGTAATTCTTTATCCTTAGCAGATGTTTACACCATATTTATCATCAAGTCTTTGCTTGCAAGAAAAATAGGTAATAATAACACACATTATTTTTTGAAACAGGGTTCTTCAAACTCAACAGGAAAGTGTTAAAATTAAAGCAGTAGTCAGAATGTCAGCTCTCAAGAGAGGACAACAAATGAACAAACAAGTAAGTGTATTTAAAGAGACATTTCAGAGCTTAAAGTTCTCTTAAGGAAAGAAAACATTTCCCTATCCTCCCTGCACCCTGAAAGTCTTGGATGAGACCAGTTAGTTGTGTATAACTGCACTCAGATAACCTTGAATCAATATTTAATATTACAACTTTAATTGAAAACCAACGCCATAATAATAGTAAGTGAGCATCAGCACTGCGAACTGCACAGAATGCAAGTTCTGCAGCCAGGATGAAAGCTCCTCTACAGGAATTCCCAAGGGAAATCACAGAGGAAGTGTTTACCTCATTTAGAAAAGGGCACAAACAGTGAATCTTTCCTTACTCTCAAAGGACTCCATGGAAAACAATACGTCTGACTAAAGAGAATGACATTTGCATGATCTATTTGGACTCACGTTAACTCCTCTCGCAGTGAGGTGTGTCAGCACCTTGTCTGATTGTAAGGGAGCCACATATTGCACTCAGAAAGCAAGTTTTTTAACAACACACCTTAGGAGAAAAACTGTAACTGAAAAATTTATTCTCTGCTACAATAAAAATGAGTATGAAGTAACAAACAGAGCAGTGATTTACATCATCCTTTATTCTTTTCATCAGCTGAAGTACAAAGCTGACTCCTCATTAACCTCTCACTTCCTCGGCAGTTTAATGACTTTCTAAGTATAGAAATGCTCTTTCATTTTTTAAGAATGTCAGTATGAAAGCACATGGGTCGCAGTTTCATCCAAAATTATGGCAGTTCACCTCTCCAAAAGTTCCAGCAATTAGACTGAAAACGGGAGCCTCCAAGTACCACCCAGGCAAGGAGTGACTTCTAAATAACAAGATGCAAGTGCTCAAAGTGCTCCACTTTATGCTTGCTCCAAGTAAAGCACCCGACGAACATTTTCTGAGAGGATAAAAATGCACAATTGTTGCAGCTGCAATCGCTCTGTCGGCCAGGCTGATCTATTTCTATTTTACTGATGTCAGCACCTAAATAACTGTTTTTCAGACGGACAAAAACTCCTGACTGTCCACAGGCTTCAATCCCCTCAAAAGAACGTCGCTACGCGCTCCTGCGTCTGAAAATGTGCAAGCCCTGCCCAGCCAAGTCCCGCTGCGCCTCTCCCTCGGGCTCCCCGCGGCAGCAGGGCGGGGGGCAGCAGGAACGTGGGGAGCCGAGCTCTGGCCCGGGTGGGAGCTGCCGCTCAGCGCAGCCCCAAGGGACGCGGCCTCGGCCGTCCGGGGCTATTCACCGCCCGCTGCTCCACTGGACTCCGCGGAGCCTGCCTCCGCCTTGCTGCCGGCCTCCGGCGGCTCCTTGTCCCCACGGCCCTCGGATTTCTTGTTGAAGCAGATTTTGAACACCCCCAGGACGGTCATGACCAGGATGATCAGCACCACCACCGCGACTGTCACCAGGATGAAAACGTAGTTGGAAGAGGAGGAGGAGGAGGAGGGCGGCGGAGCAGCCGTCTTCTTTCGGCCGGCGGCGGCCGTGGTGCTGGCGGGCGGCTCCACGGAACCGCCGGGTGTCGGGATGGACGGACGCCGCCCCTCTGTTCTGGCACCCGACGGCTCCGCGGGGCCGCCTGCAGCGGTGGGGGTCGGCCCCGTGGCCGGGCAGGGAGTCCCGTCCGGGCCGCCCGGGGTGCAGGCACAGGCGAAGCCGCCGGCAGCATCGCGGCACCCGGCGGCCTCGGCGCACCGCTCGCTGTCGGGGCTCCTGCGGCCGAAGGGGCAGGGGCAGAGCGGCTTCTCTGCCGCCTTCCAGGCGAAGCCGCCCGGCTCGGGTTGGCAGGTGAGCCGCACCTCCCCGCCGGGACACGCCACCGTCAGCACGGTGCCCGGCGGGCTGAAGCCGGGACCGCCGCTGCGCTCCTCG
>VWZT01011464.1:216902-247398 GCA_013397055.1 Pachycephala philippinensis | reverse complement strand
GAAGGGAAGGGAAGGGGAGGATTGAGAATTCAGCACGGGGTAAATTAAGGGAATAGAGCGCTACAGCACAGAAAATAATGAGTAGGCAGGAAAATAGGGAATAGACACAAAAAGAAGGGAATGGGGAAGATATCAAAAGAAAAGAGAGAAGTGAGATCATTCACCAGTGCCGAAGTACCAGAGTGGCAGAGGGAGCCGAGGGGCCGTGTCCGTGCTGCCACTGCCCGGTGTGGCAGCGCTGGTGTGTGAGCTGCGCTGGTGACCGCAGGCGTGTTTGCACAGCTGGGCAGCCCTCACAGCAGCCTGATGCCAGGTGGTGCAGGGCTGTGAGCACAGAGCAAAGGACAACCACAGCCAAAGCAAAAGGCAGTTACCACATAAAGGCAGCATGTGGGTCTTCAAGCATATTCTTTCAGGCAGCTGCAGGAGACGCACTGTGTCCTGAGGGATGTTTGCAGCCTTTAATCTGCTTTGTCGCTCAAAGGACAACCTTAAAAAGCATTTTTGAGATAAGTTCGACACCACCTTTATGCAATTTACTTCCTGGTCCGCAGGAGTACTATCAGTAGCCAGTGTAAACCATAAGTTTTGGAGGCCTGGAAAAGTGTTGAGTCCTGATGTCCTCTCATCCTAGAAAAAAACCAAACAGAAGAGAAGAATGAGAGACTAATTCAGATTTACCCCCAATCCTATTACAGGTTTGTAGTATTTTATCAGATTTTGACCTAAATAAAAGCATTTTTGGAAATCAGTGAATTTCCATTTGAAGTGAGAAACACCCACATTTTTAGTAACTTCCTACAGTATTGTAATTCTACAACAAACTTCTAGGACTGGCAGGCTTTTTGGGATGAGACAAAATTTCCTAGGGAAATAAAGTAAAATAGAAGGAAATCTATTGGTAAAGAGTTGATTTCACTTCCTGGCCTTTTGCCCAGACTGACCGTTTCAGAGAGAGTCTTGTAGTATTTGCTTGGAAATGGGTAAGGGATACAGACTAGTAAGAATAAAAGCAAGAAGGAGCAGCTGTGAGATGGAGAGGCAGCAGATGCTTGTCTACACAAGCAGCTAATTCAAAATGAAAAAAATAAAAGGAAGGAAGAAAATTCTGAGCCTAGTGAAATAATTGTTGTCATGGAGATTATGGGAGGTAAACATACCTTTTATGGAAATATTTATTGCCATTCTTTTTGTGAGACTAGACAGACTAAAAAGGCTTTAGTTTACTTTATTAATGCATTTCCCTCCTTTCCCTTTTTAAATAATGGCAATTCTTAAAGCATTTCCTTCTCAAGAAAGTCTGTTTTAAATGTTCCTCATTGTTTGCTTGCAGGGCATAGAAGCAGAGTATCTGTATACTGTTGAAGGGGAAGAAGAGGATCTTGCTGTATGGCACATGGCTTTTTTCCTTTCCTGTTTGTCATGATAAAAAGGCCAACAGTGCTGTCCTTTGCACTTGTGTGTTAAATGTGTGTTCAGCGGTACTTACTCTTGCTATCCTAAATGGTTCTATACTCATCAGATGGTACCTAGGAGCCTGAAATTTTACAGGAAATAAAGACAAGGGAGTTCTTTGTATGCTTTGGAAGAAGTCCATTTTGAATGCAGATAGGCTCAAGAAAAAAATTAGTGTCTGACTTCCTACACACCAGGATGTGGAATATTTAGGACTGGGGTGTTACTCTGTGTCTAATTAAAATAGAAAAATTAAATTAATATTTTTAACTTTATTTTCTAGAAATGATTCATGGTCCAAGTAGTGGATGTGTCTTACCTGCATTTCTTTCATGTGAAGGTTAAAATCCTAGCAGCTCTGACATTTTTTCCCAATTTAAATGAAACAAATATCTGTTATGACATATGAGAATGTTTTTCAAAGATTAAGGTTTATCAACACTAAAGGCATCTAAGAAAGCTCATTTCAGAACACAGTCACGTATTCCATACATTAGCAATTACACATTCACAAGGTAGACTTGATCTATGTTTTCATCCACAAGCAGGTTCTGTTATTTTAATATAGTTTTTAAATTTTTGTATTCTGGTTGTGTGCCAGGCCCTGGTTTGATTGACTTATTATTTCCATTAGATTATATCATACAGTAGCAGCAACAATATGGTCCTTGTACTGCAGATATGAATATCTCAGGGCTGCAGAAAACACATGAACATCCTGTGTCTACTGTAGATCTGTGCAGACTGAGTCCCACCTCAGCCGGTCATTAATCTGTTCTGTGGTGAGTGTGTGGTTATGAAAGGAAAAGTGTGCATCTGTGAATTGCGTACCCAGTGGGTATGTGTATGCCCATTCTGCCCGTATCTGGACACTTGTGGTTATTCTTCCCCCAATATTCTGGGAACCCTTGGGAAAGATATGCATCTATTCATAGGATAAAATAAAGCCCTAACTACTGTTTAGCTGAAGACAAAAAACAACTCTAGTATCCATAATCATATTTAAAACAAGCCATGAATAATAGGATGTGAAAACAAAAAGTGGCCTCATTTCCTGGCGTCATTTAGAGTGATGCCAGCCAGAGGCTGCCCTTGAAGATCAACAGGGTTCAGGAATTGTCCACAAAGGGAGGGACTGTTATCACTGCTCTGCTGGTTTCAGATTTCAGCCTTCATACACTTCGTCTACTTTTATGTGGCATGAAAACACAGTGACAGTAATTTGTGCTTGGTGCTCATCGGACACGCTATAATGTGGGGGGAGAGGTTAGGGTCTGCAGGAATCTAATTTAGGTACCGATGAGCTCTGCCAACAGCCCAAGTTCCCGGGGAGGTTGGTTCACATTCAGCAGCATTTTCCCAGGTAAGGCACGAACGAGCGGTGAATGATGCATGTTGTTGCTTTAGCTGCCCATTACTGAGGACAACAGAGAGCCTGCAATCCAGCTGCACCACTTGGCACTTGGGTTCAAAGGGCCTTGGTTAGATATTAGTTGAATCAAGAAGGTCAATAAGAGGTGAGAGACAATTGAATGTGGATAAATAATACTGGAATGAGACCTGCAAGTGTTTGACTCATCTCTGCTGATGTGATATTGATCTGAACTAGAAATGTCAAACCCTTCTCCGCCCAGAGGTTAGAAATGCTTCTGATGTGTGTCAGTAAGAGATAAGAATCAGACCAAGAATATATTAACAGATACCACAGGGAATAAAGCATAAACAACCCAAGAACAATAATTCCTGTGTGTCAGCTACAAATAAGGTGTTCTTATTTGGCAGAGCACGTTCTGCTTATGCCTGATCCTTCAGGGCAGTCTGGGCATGCCAAAGACACTTCTGGGAGGAGAGGTCAGGTACAAGGAGACTGCATAAGGGTGAGGTGGCAGGCTCGAGGGACTGCACCTGTGCCCTCACATGGAGGGGTGGAGGAAAGGATTGAAGTCAATGGATTTTCTCTACACTGAATATTCACCCCATGTATTTTCTGACTGGCCTTCATGTTTTACCCTGAGAGCACCCAACTGGATTCATAATGGATTTTAGGCATCATGCTACAACTTCCAATTAAAGAATGGATCTTCAAAGCCTCTGCTATGCCGTGATTTAACCCTCTAGAGGCACCTCCCCAACACACTAATTTCCTTCCTCTAAATTATTTTACATTTTTCCCATTAGACACATGTGCAGCTTGACTTTACACTTGACAAGAATTGTCCCTTCTGTATTATGCTTATTCTTTGATCTCAGATGAATAAAATCAGCTTAATTCGCCTAATGCATAAAGCCTTGCACAAAATGCAGCCAGATCGCGAAAGGGCAGAGAAAGGAAATCCTGTAGCCTGAAGGCTAAGGCATTTTTCATGACAAAGCAGAGTTACTTCTGCTGCAGTGATTATTTCTGTATTTTATATCCACTGAAAGAAAAAATGTCAGGAGAGATGGATGCAGAAACCCAACTAAGATTGACTGGTCTTCTCCTCAAGAAGAGGGTTTTGCTTCACATCCCTGCTCCACAGTCTGACAGAAGAAGGATTTGAACATACATCTCTGACATTCAAGTAAGCATATTAATCACTGAGCTGTCTTACTTTTTTCCTTTTTCTTATTTAGAGAGACTGACTACATACCAGTTTTCTGATGTATTGGAGAGCAACCAATGGGGATTTGAACTAAACAAACCTCTTTTCCTTCCTTCTTCGCTGACAGGAAGGGTGTCAGTACGTCTCCATCTTCAAACAAGCTAGGAACACGGGACGTTTGACACAGATTGTTCCTTTGAAGTCAATACTAAATTGAGGCCTGTCTGCAACGTTCGATTTGTATTCCAAAGGAAAGAGCTCTTACAGAAATATCTAGAGAAACAGTGCTTTTGCTGAAATGTTCTCTGCTAGTCTCTTGCTACATCAGGACCATGGCGGCAATGTTTGCTGCTATAAAACCAGTGAGAATCATCCACTTTTAAATGTATCGGTTTTAGTCTTACCCATGCTTTGCACCAGTGTACAAAAAAAAAGGGTTTTTTATTCTTCAGCATTTAAATATTAAAGAAAAAAAAAAGTAAAAAATTACTTACCTCAATAATCCCCAGAGAGTTTCCATGTCAGTGTAAGAAAACTTAGGGGAATGAACTTACTTAATCTTAGCTAAAATCTCAACACTATGTTTTAATAAAGATTCCCAAGTAATTGTGACTTCAAGTCGCTGCTCACAATGGATAACATTTTCAGGGAAACACAAATGGGGCCAGGTCAGCGTTTTGATTAAGCCAGACTCCTTTGGTGGGAAAGAAGCAAGGGAGAGAGAAGATAAGATAAACCTTCAAACTCTGAATCCTCTTGCCAGACTGGTCGTATTAGTCACTACAGAGAGAATTTATCCTGTCCTTCTGACACTGAAAAGATTAGCTTACTGGTTTAATTATAATTGGTTATGCGAAATACACGGGTTTTTTTCTCTTGATTTTTGTTTGTTTGTTTGCTTGCTTTGGTTTTTTTGTTTTGTTGGGGTTTGGGGGGGTTTTGTTTGTTTGTTTGTTTGTTTGTTTGTTTGTTTGTTTGTTTTGGTTCAGGTTTTTTTTCTTTTTGTTTTTAATATGAAGGGACTTTGCCATAAGCACAAGAAAAGTCTGTAACAGCCACTAGATTTTCAGTTTCTCTCAAGAAAATAAGTTAAACAGGATTACCAAATCTTAAAATAATTTAAATTGCTTCTTTCTAGGTCAAGCAAATGTTATATGAAACACCCTTCCTTGAAAAGTAGGCTTTAGGTAGACCTTTAACTTTAGGCTTGTATAATCACACATATTAATACAGGAATCTATGCAATGACAGTTCAGAGGTGGGCTTGAATGCATTCATTGCTGATATGCTGGATTTATGGCAACTGGACCAGAGGTCTGTGAAACTTTGCTCTTGTCATTCCCAACAGGATTGAAATGCTTCTGCTGTTCAGTAGTCTTGTATGCTTGTCACCATTAATGTTCCCTCTAATTTATCTCTCTGTGTGTGACAAATGACCTCCTGAATACCAATGTGAAACTTGTAGCCCTATTTCACACAATGCCAGAAATGGGAACAGCAAAATAAATGAATGTGTGATCCTCTCTCTTCTTTTGCTATTCTGGGGCTCACTCAGTTTATGGTGTAAGTTTCTACAGATTTATGGCTTCTTCATCATGTTAGAAAGTAAAAATAAGTTATTTTGCAGTGCATTGTGTGCAGACCCCCAAATTACACAGTGTCCAAGGAAACAGAGCTGCATCACTCTGTTTGCACTCTTGCGCAAAAAACTCGAGCAGACTGAAAATGCACCCTCCTAGCCACGTCTTCACTTTGAGGTCTGTCATTCCAGTAATAGGTAGAGAGAGAGAGAGAAGAGAGAAACATTCAGAGTATTCAGAATTATCCTTTATGTGGCTGGGACCAGTAGTGTGCCTGCTTGGGAGGAAAATCCCCAAGAGAAGCAGTTTGCCAGTCGGGAGCTATCTCTGTGCTCCAGAGTTCTGGGCAAAAGATACGAAGGAGGCTGATGGAAGTGGGTTTCGGGGCTGTGAGGACACTGGAGCGTCTGCAAGACATGGGACACATCTCAGCATACCCAGTCCCAGTCCCTGTGTTTGCAAGTTAAGGTTTTGCAGATGGACTTCCAGGAATCCTGAACTTGTGTTGACCTGAGGTGCTACCACCCTCCATGCACATCCTCCCTTTTGCTCACTGCCCCGGGGGCAATAGGCTCAGGGGCTGCCACAAATCCAGGGGTGCTGGTCATACCCCTGTCACATCCAGAGTTCCTGGCCATTGCAGTGGTCACTAGTAAACCTGTTTGTGGCTACAGCCGTGCCTGGCACAGACTGCTTGCTTTCATGACTCCTCTGTTAGGCACAGCTGCCTGCTCAGAGGGTGGAAGCCCATGGCTGTGTCAAGCAGCTACATGCAGTGTGTAATACCTCTCAAATAGTTAGGCATGCAAGCACAAAATTAAACTTTCCGGGAGTAAAATTTTATTGCTCCAGTGATGACATTAAGTGAATTCAAAGAGTGAGCAGGCTTGGGTGGAATGGCTTCCTTCTGAAGCCTGAATGGAGAAAAACAAATATTTCAGAGCCATGTACTGTTCTTTTGCTATAGTGCCATGTTTTCTAAGGTGACTTATTTGATCCCAGTTTGTACTCCAGCGTGTGGTTTCTAGAATAATGTGATGACCCACCCTTAAGGGGAAGGAACTTCTCTGGGCCTCTACAGTTATCCTTACTGTGCATAAGCAATAGATCCTCTGTCTGCATTCGCAGGGTCTCCCTGTATGTAGATTGTGCCACTTAAAACAACAACCCTCTGTGTCTGAAAAGCAGGGTAAGGGGCTGAGTGAGCAGGGATTCTGGAAAAACAATGCTTGAATACTGAACTAAAGTGGTCTACCTAAGTGTGTGGCCTTAAGGACATCTGTGTAAATATGCATACATGGAAAAGAAAATCCTTACTCCCATTAAAAGCAGTGGGAATTGTACCACTAGATTCAGAAAGGCTTGAATGCCATCTAGGGCATATTGGAAAGCATAAATTAATGGTTTCTGGAAAAGACATTGAAATGGAAATGTCAACATTTCCTTCAAAAAGAGAAAACAGCATTTTTATTTTAGAAGAATGCATTTGAAAAAAAATCTTTTAAACGGACATTTTCTTGTTACTACCCACATCAAAAATGAAAAGTGGCTATTATCCAGTGACATAGAAGTAGGTTACTGAAATTACTGAGGCTTTAGTGTTCCAGCTTGCTTGACACTTAGCGTGATATCAGTTCTTTAGATAAAAAGATTTGATATGGCTGTATAGAGTAACAGGCAACTTTCTTATTATCTTCAGATTATGAGCATATGCTGATTATAATCATTAAAAAAACCCTATCTATACAGTCTGGAGAGAGACTCTTACACAGTTTTGATGATAGCCTAAGAATCTTCTGCTTCATTGCCCTAATGTCATAATTCTTAAATTGGGTAGTCTCAGGATGTCCCGCCTATGTCCAGGGAGAAAATTGAGCCTAATTCTCATTCCTGCAGTTATCTGCCAGATAATGGCTGGATGAGCATGGAGCACTATGCACTGCAGTTACCTGGGCTGAAAAAAGCATGCAGTTATTTTCCCAGCACTATCTGCTTGGCACAAATCTTCA
Organism: Pachycephala philippinensis; assembly: GCA_013397055.1. Lineage (NCBI taxonomy): Eukaryota > Metazoa > Chordata > Aves > Passeriformes > Pachycephala > Pachycephala philippinensis. The sequence continues at coordinate 239,772 of VWZT01011464.1, read as the reverse complement.
AAAAGAAACTATGAAGAGAGGAGACAGACAAGAGGTGTATTTATTGTCTTGATTCTATGTGTATCAGCCCTTGGCAGGACTAAATGACAGTGAAATCAACAGTCATAAACAGAGCAAGAACAAAGGTTCATGGTATAAGCTGTTTCTTTTGTTCTTTGTTTGCAGTTCTTTTGAATACAAAACTAAAACACTAAGCAGCTGTTATCTCATGTTTGTGGCTTAGAGCAAAAGCCCAGCAAACACCAGAATTTTACATAGTCCCACATCAAAATCATGATTCAAGCCTGTCCTGTTCCAAACAAAATTCACTCCTTCCTCAAAATACTGATGCAGGTGGGGCAAATTTTACTTCTGGGTTTTCTGTTGACTTTATAGGTTGAGTGTACTGATAGCACCATGAACATTTTTGGTTATCTCATCTTTCCCTAGCACAGTCTGAAACCCTTAGCAGAATCCTCATGGGCAAATAATAGTATTCCCCTTGAGGAACACATTCTATTCCAACCAGGTTGTCCATTTGTCATTCTATTTGTCTTTTAAGTTGAAACAACAGAATTGCTGTCTACCTTTCTTCAGTCTTGAAAAGGACCGTGAATAATTCACAAACCTGTTGAGACCTAAGGCAGCTGTACTGATGGTCTGTGAGGGGTCAGAGAGAAAGCCACACCTCGCTTTCTATGCTTAGAAAGCAAAGCAAAGAGTCAGTCAGGGGGAAATCATTGCTTTAGCATGGTCATGTTGAAAGTTGTTTAAGAGCACGTGTTGTGGTTGGGTCTAAACACAGAGGTGGTATTTGTTCCTCTAGAAAATGCTTGTGAAAACTTTAACCAGTAGATCTGCAGTCCTTATTCAGCTGGTCCTCTCAATCTGTGCCCTTTGAAGCCAAGGTTCTGCAGGTATCTAATAGTTTATTGCTGGGTGATGGTCCAAACCCAGTTTCCTAAACTGTTTCAAATTCCTTTAAAAATACAGTGAAGAAAAATACTGCTTTTTAATGTCAAAATTCGAAAGAAAATGTCAGAGAGAGAGGAAACAGAGATTTCTGTTGCCTTAGTAGAGATGCATTGTAATAGAACAGAATTCTGAATGCCAAGTTTTAGTGTCTCAAATGCCTGTGTCAACATATTTCTCCAGAGACCGTAGGCAGATATATTAGCTAAAAGACTAAAGCACTGTTTCTGGAAGATGCTGAATTTCCCTCAACTCCTTTGAACTCAGTGGGAAAGATGAGGGTGTTCAGGGCAGGAGTAATTATAAAGGTATTGGATAATGGTGTTCATCATCTTGTTTCCTAAAATGCCCTTTGGGTTTCTTTTTGTCTCTCATCACTTCTAGATTAAAGCTCAGGGAGAGGGTAGCATATTAAAATATCATCCAATTTATAACCGCTTACTAAAGTCAATTCACAGATAACCTTGAAAAAAAATTAATCCAGCAAATTTATAAAAGAGGGTGACCCAGTCATTCTGATTAACATCAGAGCAGGTGCTGGAACAGCAATGGGGTGGGAGTGAAGGATGATAGAGGAGATTGAAGCACCCAATAAATGAAAGAATTTCTTTAGGAATTTCCTCTTCCCTTGCATCCTGACAAAAATCCACAGATTCAAGTTGACAGTATAAATATATTATAAATTCAGTATCTGATCAACAGCTCTTGCTACATGTAAAACAGGCAATTTAAAATTCTGTGGAAGTATTATTAGCTCAGATTTTTCCACATTAGAAGAAGACTCTTTCTGTAAAAATGCAAACCAAATTCATAAACATTCAAGAATCTAGAATTTATTTCTAGGTTTATTTTCCTTGTCTTTTAAAGCAAAATTTTATTGCCAGTTTACCTTGGGCAAAGACTGTGAGGAATAACAGACAGGTGGTAGATGGTGAGAGAAAGGGGTTTTCTTAACATTGTTAAAAGCGGAATAAAACTGCTTGTCCTTAAATGATAATTACTATTTTTAAAATATGGAACTTCGGGGTTTTTCTTCTAATCAGACAGTTATGCATCTTCAAATGTTTCTTTGCTGTGTATCTGGAAGGGATTCACTAACATTCATGGGTTTATATGGTCTAGAAGTTTAGACACTTAAATGGATGGAGAGAGAAAAATCTGAAACCAGCTTTATAGGCTGAAACGTAGTCTTGAGGGAACTGAAGACAGAGGGGAGCTGGGGTGGCCAGCTGTTACAGAATAGCTGTAGTGCAATCTTAGTTGGACAATTTTAAACTTTCTTACACTGAGTGACTTCCTGACAAAACTTTTAAAATAAACAGGGGAAACTTCAGCTGACACAAAATGGCTGCGCCCTGATTACATGTATTTGCCAGGTGACTGCAGAGGGGAAGTATTTCCAGTTCTGAGTCCTACAGCTCCTTATTAGTGGTCCCCAAGGGCAAGAAGACAGCTTTGTTCAAATCCTTAGAAGCTACATACTGAGATTTACCTTCAGGGCAAAACCTTGAAAGTTTAGTGCTGACTTCCATAACCTTCATGTCAGATGTAAAAATGCAGTGCTGTATAACAATAAAATCAAAGAACACGAAGAGTAGGCACACATCTTTTAAAATGAACAAAACACTACACAAAACATACAATTTCTTCCTCCAGGTATGGCAAGTGACAAATGATTGTTACATTTCTTAATGTACTCCCAGAGGCTTTCCCATTAAATATGTAAAATCCAAACAGAACTGACAATAGCCTTGCAGAAGTGAAAACTTTGTTTCAAATCAGAAACAGTGTATCTGCTCCAGTGAATTTTAACCTAGTTTTAATCCTCCACGGTCAGACAAAATCTCTATATAGATACCAGAGAGGGAGAGGCACAGGGAGTTACACCTGTGGCTGAAACACCAGAAGAGGAAATAATCTGTAAATGATGGCATGTCCAACACTCAAGGCAAAGTTTTTGTCAGATAAAGCTGCGAATGCATAAATATGGGTGACTGAGGAGAAGGTTTTAGTCCTGAAATAGTGCCACTTTCACTTAAAATTTTTGTGTCAATATTGTCCCTAATTAAGAGGAATCATTATAAAAACAAAAGTAACAGAGCCAAACATCAGACTGTTGTAAGTCTCTGTGACTTTCTCAACTGTTAGTTATTAATGTTTATTTAATTACAGCAGTGCATACAGTTGTTATGAAGCTTGACTTGGTTTGCTCTTTACAGGTGCAGCAATCCTTCTCACATTAGCAGACTGAATATGAAAACAGAATTTTTAATATTAGATTTTATGTTGTTTTGAGGTTTTGTAGTTGATGTCCATAAAGAGTTCTGCCTTTGGATTTTGCAGAAATTGTTTGTTATTCCATATTTTTAGCTAACATAATAATTAAGTTTATTATTTGATAGTAAGCCATTTTATTTTGCTCTGTGTCAGTTAATGATGTGGTTTAATGCTGTGGTTTTAATTTTAGAAAAGACACGCAACTGGACAATTTTGTCAAATGTATTACTTAAGCAGGCAGATAGTGAAAATTAACTTTATGGTTAGTAACTCATTACTTTTCTCATATCCTTCAAAATCAAATCACTTGGAATTGTTTATTTTCATTAGATACAATCATTGCATTTAACTACACAGACCTACACATTCAGAAGAGCCCAAGCAGTTTTTTCCATGTTACTTTAATTACATAGTACATAGTAAAAGCAATTTATTACTGGGACAGGTACATCACATTCATTTGAATCTAAGTCACACACACTCCAACTCTTTTTTTTTCTGCTTTCAAAAAAGGGAACACAGAAACACGTATTATCTTGTTCAGTATCCTATTTTCAACAGCAGCCAACACCAAATGCTTCCAAGGGGCAAAAAAGACCCTTCAGTTAAAGGCTAGTGAATCTACTGCAGGGATTTCTGCAAAGCCTACCATATTGGGCTAGATGATGTAAGGTTCAACTCAATTATCTCTCAGAGGTGTCTTCCAGTCCAAACCTTTCTATGATTCTATGAATATAAGGAAAGATAATACCTTCAGACACTATTTCCTTCAAATCTGGAGAGTTTACTTCTTCTTAGACTTTTGGACTGTTCCAGAACAATCCAATATATAACATTTTACATTTATTCATACCTCACTAAGGCTCTATCCACTGGGGGTTTGGGATATCAAAACAGTTACAGCTCTTTCTAAGTTTCATACTAGTACTGTAAAAAGGAAAAGGGAAAGCAAAACTAAGATTTAATTGTGCCATTGCCTGAGGCATTAAGGAATTTTGTTAAATACCAACTCATCATGCTATAGTGGTACAGCTGGGGGATAAGGCTCTTCTTCACACCAGTGATAAGTCTGTCTTTCTTATGCTTGACAAGCTTAGAAACATGCACTAATGCAAATTTCAGAAGTGTCAGTTCAGTTGCTTTGAGGTAACAAACATGAAAAGTACAGTTTGGGAAGCTTAAAGAAAGATCATCTGAAGTTTCCAACTAGCTGCTCTGAGGAGAGCTTAAACTCACAGAAAGTTTTGCGATGGTCTGGTCAGATCAGGGAAACACAGCATCTTCTCTTCAGTGTTATATTATTTTGTGTAAGAAATTGTCAACTTGAATGTCTAACCCACAGTCACCCTATGTCTGTACTTTCAGCTTATAGTCTCAGGAAAACTGTTACAGTTCATGTTTACATACATTTTCACTCTGAGTCATTGGCAGTTCCCTCTACACAACAGGGGTGCTTAGGAGCAGATAAGCATGCAGTGCTTTAGGAAGTGTATGTTATTAAGATCTAATTATGATGTTACCACAGGTACATTATCAAAATTGCTTTATAGCAGTCCAAACACACTAGAACAAGAGCTGCTCTGGAGGCTGAGTGGTGGGGCCAGGTAGGCACCCAGCTCTGGTCCCTGGCACAGCTTCCTGCCGAATGGACTGGGCATGTTTGGCTTCACAGGCAGCTTTCCCTTCCTCCCACACCTCCCACCACCCCAGCACAGCCTGCACAAGTAGGTTGCTATGAGTCCATTGTACATCTTTAGCTATCTCCCTCTGGAATCCTGAGTGAGCATGCGAAAGAAAGGGGACCTGCTAGACCTCACAGTCTGTAGTTTTATTGCTGTAATTTTATTATTATTTATTTATTACAGCAATAAATTTAATACAGGAAAAGTTATTGCTTTTCCTTTCCTAATGCCATGTAATAAGGTTGAGAAACCAGGAGGAAGGACACATTGTAGGTTTCATTAATCCTTTCCCTTTGGAAAGCTGAATATCAACTCTTGCTTACATTTCAGGCTCCATTTCTTCAGGTACAGCAGGATCCCAATGGGTTTAGGCAGAAGTGAGCATTTTCAGCAGTTTCAACATCCCAGTCTCAGACTATTGCAATGTTGCTCTCTTTTATCTGAGAACAAACATCTTGTCTTTGCTTCTGAAATATGGGTGGGCTCTGTTACAAGCTCAGTGTGCTGCTTAGACATGCCTCGCCAAGGTTTACTCACTGGTCTTCTGTTGTTTCTGGTGCTGCTGAATAATTCTCCCTGTTTCTCTAGTTTCTTATCTATGGATGAACTTCTTGGTGAACAAGAAAATGTGTTGCTGTCTAAAGCCCTGATCCTGCCAGGAGAGAAACACACTCAATTCTTAATAAATCATCACTCCAACAAATGCTGAGATTGCCTATACGCTGTAGGACCAGAGATTAGCACATAGCTCCATGTTACTCACTAGGCAGTATTTGACATGCTGCTGTTCTAAATCCAAATGCTTTTTGGAACTGCATCAGCAGCTTCCATAGCCCTGGCAGGAGGCTTTCACTTCCCTGGTGGAGGTCACTGCCCTTGACCTTATCCTGAAATCAGGCTGCTGGGAGAGAGGTGATTACTTTTCCAGTCCTTGCCTAAAATGACTATTTCCGTGTTTTACCAAATAGCTGTTTAATGTCAAACTCAAACACATTTAGAAACAAGTTCCCAACGCTATTCCTTCTCTAATAAACATCTAAACTTCCACCATGGTGTCTTGTGTTCAGCTCTTGAAAGTCGTCCTCCTCTTTAGTTCTTTGAGTTCTGCAGGGAGGGTATATCAGCTTCAACTGAAAGCAGCAAAAGCACTTATGTATGTTTTGCTTAATTGGAAGCCAGATGGTTCTGAATTCTCTGCTGAATGCCCTCCTCAGGGGGAACTGAGCTGATTCCTTTTCCCTGGATGACGCAGTGAGTTGTTCACACAGGGCCTCTTGTGGCACCGTTTGTGGCACAAGGAGAAGCACATGTTTTTGATTCTTTTCTCCAGATCAAATACTTAAGTGACATAAGCAAAGTGATATATAAGTGATAAGCTGTATGGTATTTTAACGCACTGCAACAGATCTCTTTGTGATCATATTTTTTATTAAAAAATGGAGTGAAATCAGAAATGGACATGTAATTTTTGTATGTATCTTCAAAAAGCCTTGAAATGCTTCATGCAGATTATCTGATCTCAAATCTGTTTGTGCTGATTAATAAAACGTGAGCACAGGCATGAACTGTTTTCAAACTGCTGTTTACACTTGCTCATTTGACAGATTTTCTGAGCAAGAGGGTATGAGAACACTGCCACTTGTTTGTGCTAAAAAATGTCAGAGTTTACATTATGTTAAACATTCGTGCTATAGCACAAACAATTTGTAACATCATGCCCTTTTTACTCAGTAAATGAAATCTACTGGAACTGTTTTGCAGCAAGTATTTCAAATTCCTTTGCTGTACTAATAACTACAGGGATATTTAGAACAGCAATCATCATTATAACACATTTAATTTAAGGAAAACTAGATGTTTTTAACAGCTGCTCTTTTACTCTGTGATTAGACTGCATGTAAGGCTTAGGTAAAATTAATAAGGGAGAATTGCAATGTTCAGAACTTGACACCATTCAAGCCTCAGCACATCCTTTTCTCTGCTGGTTTTAAGGACAAGCTATGTTGAAAAAAAAAATGAGGAATGAAGTCATCCTTTTTTTCCTCCTTCTCACAAGACATCTTTGAACTCTTCGGCAGACCACCCAGATCCCAGACCAGAGATGTGCAAAACAGTTTTGGGGCGTGGTGTTATGTAAAGGGTACTTCTGTGGGATTAAGAACTGAAAACAGGTTTCTTAATTGTCCTGTGCTGGTAAGCAGCTGATGAAAATCCTCTTTTCACAGGACTGGCAGGATGACAATTCCAGCTCAGAGAGTCCTGGAGCCAGTGTATAACCTTTCAGTAAACTCTTTCCCCCTGAAGTGACTGCAATCACAGCATTTGCAAGGGGAAGAGGGGAAAGGCAAAGAAGAAAATAGTAAAGTCTTCAAACATATCTGATTTAAAACCCAGAAGTTCATTTGCCTAGCAATAACAATAACAATGACAATGGGACTTGAACTCAGCTACCAGGATTGTATAAAGATGAACAATATGGCTGTGGTATCGAGGGTACCAGCTAGCAGTAACACTCATCACTTCCATGCTCTGAATACAAATGAGTATTTCCTGTACTGTTGTCATTACAAATCTCTTTTTTGTTTCAGGTATTACTTTCCCAAGCTCAGATATATCCTTAATTAAAATCAGGTAGAGAAAGCTCCAAGGGCAACCTATAACAAAGACCCAGAACAAATAATAAAGGCTTCAATAAGTATAGGACTGAAGATTTTTCCAGTAGGTTTAGTTCAAGGGACTAATCAGCTGTTAAAGACAGAAGACTGTAGCTTAAGTCTTTTAGTCTCGAAAACGGAATATTTTCAGAGCTTTACCATGGAATTAATTTGGCTTTACTGGTCTTGCTTCAGCCAAATTACCAGTAAAATTAACCACCCTTATAGATGAGTCCCCACCGACTACAGAATTGTGCCAGATGTCTGTCAGCTACAAGACACTGCAGGTCAATAAATACTCAGTATTACAACATAACTTTTAGCTGGCTTTATCACTTTAATCTGCCAGACCAATCCTCACTGCATCACTTTGTGAAAAGTCAACTGAGGAGTCTTTCTTTTATATTTGTTTTTAGAGGTTGACCCTCCAGAGTGCCAAATACCATCAGCTCCCATGGAAGTCCTGGTGAATTGAGTCACTTTGTACCCATCAAGACTAGCCCCTAAATTGAGTTATTAGCTGTACACTCATGGGCTAGCTTACTTTGATACCTGAAACAAGCTGCAAGGACAAGTTACTTGGCTTGAATCAGTATTTCAGCCCAGGCAGCTTTAAGAAATCATCAGTCAGGGGACAAACTCTTGGGGCACTGAGACCTCCTGCTGCTGCTGACCTGGCTGGCTCTAGAGCTGCTCAGCCCTTCACTCTCTGGCTCAGCACTAACTGGATTCAGCCTTAGAGGGTCAGCAGCTGCCGTTGCCTTCAAGGTTAAGAGCCTTAAATTGCTGCTGAAATGTAAAAAAAGCTGTCAGCCTTTGTCTCCCCATGCAATTGTAATGCAGCAGTTCTTGCCATAGAGGTCATGAGTAGATCAGTCATGATTTTTCTCAAGATTGTCTTCAAATGCCCTTGAAAACTTGCCAGTAAAGAGAAGAAAGTGGGGTGGGGGGGTGGAGCTGGGGGGAAGCTTGGCAAGAATTCAATGATGAACAGAAGGAAAATATGGGAATGGTGTTTATTTATGGTTAAGGGAAAAGTAAGTGGCGATAATTTTGCTAAACTGGAGAACAATTATGAAATTAATTCAGTCATAATATCCTGGTGGATGGGAAGCCTCTGACACAGCTGATAGCTTAACAGTAAGAAGATGTGAGTCTTAATGAAACATATAATAGTGTAAAATTTTTCTTGATGGATTCCCCTTTCTAATTCATAGGTGAATTATGAGTGGCCTAGATCTTAATCACATAGAAAAGAGGGAATGAGCCTCTTCCCAAGAGCCTTACTTGCTTGGGCTGTGTGGGGTTTACTGCTGTTGCCTAAATGTTAGTGCCATTCAAGACATCCCAGGGGTATCTGAGATGTTTACACGCAGATATTACACAGGAGCTAGGAAATATTTGAAGAGACAATTTACTGCCAGACATCTGTCTGAAATGTTTACATTTCACTATAAGACTGCAGCCAGAAAGCAATGGGCCATGGTGGAGCTGGCCTCAGCCAAAAGCACATCATTTGGGATAAAAAAATGACACAGGTATGCAGGAACTGTCAACTCCTGGACCCTCCTATTTCTTCCAGTATTTATGCTGAAATGTTACTTTTATTGCCCCAAGAAACTTAAATATGTGTTTGAGAGAACATATAACCAATGGCAAGGGAAGACTTTTTGTTACTGTAGTTTGGTTTCCCCTGTGCTGGATGCTTTGATGTCCCACAGTTCCAGCTGTGGTGGGTTGAGAGTGACTGGCTGCCAGACCCCCTTACAGCCACTATCTCACTTTTCCTCCTCAGCAGGACAAAGGGAAAACACGTGATAAAAAATCTTGTGAGTTAAGATAAAAACAGGGAGATCACTCAGCAATTACCATCATGGGCAAAGCAAGCTCACCTTGGGGAAGACTAATTTAATTTACTGCCAATTAGAAATAGAGTAAGATAGTGAGACACAAAGACAAAACTAAAAGACAAAACTAAACCTGCCTTTCCCCACCTCCCCTTTTTCTCAGGCTCAACTTAACTCCTTTGTTTGTGACTCTTCTTCCTTCTCCCTCCTGCAAGTGGAACAGCTTTTGAGGAATGGAGGCTGTAGGCAGCTTATAACACTTTGTCTCTGCTGCCCTTCCTCCTTTTAATTTTCCCCAGCTCCAGCATGGGGGATGCAGTCCTTCATTAACTGCTCCAATGTGGAAGCAGGAATAACCTTTGTGCCTGGAAGGTTGTTTCGCTCACATTTTTATCATTCCATTCTCACAGCTGCTGTGAATTGGTTTTTACCCTTTTAAAATTTTTTCACAGAGGTGCCACCAGCCTGACTGAGCTTTGTGGAGCCAAGGGTCTGTTTTGAAGTCAGCAGGAGCTGGTTCTGCCTGGGATGGGGCAGGCAGCCCCTGGTCCATTCTCACAGAGGCCACCCCCGCAGTCCCTCCTACCCCCACCTCCCGCCCCCAGTATAACCTTGCCACAGAACCTGCTTCATCAGCATCCCCCTTAAGGCATCCCAATGCTGTGTAAAACTCAGAGATAAGGACATGGTTGAGCCCAGCTAGTCAGGACTATTGTGACAGTATCTGCTTTGCTTGAAGTTCCAGTGAAAAACCCAAATGCACCCAAACCACCCAACATACAACACAAAAAGACTACGATTCATTTCAGGTCCCTGAATAACTGAATTCTTTTCAGGCCTTCTGAAATTCAAACTTTCAGGTCCCCCTGGAAAGAACATTTTCAGAAATATCTGTCAAACTGAGAACACTTCCCTTAAAATGATAGTAACTGGTTTGGAACTTCATGTAACGAGAACTTGAACAAGTATTCAATTAATGAAATCATTTGTTACTCTACTAATCTTCTCTTTTACCTCTAAAATGTTAAGCAACAACTTATATATTTTCTCAATTACATATCTGCTTTTATCTCCTCATTGTCCACCTTCAATATGACTTGTGAAGGTGTCAAAAGGAAACTGTTGTCCAAAAGAAACTAGTGAAATTATTAAAAAGTAAAGTACTTTATAGTGTTTCTCACATATTTAGATCCTCACCAAGGATCTGCTAATAGAAGCTTAATCTGAATAATTGGGGTCTAGATGACAATTTTTGTCTGTCTGAAGGAGTCACTTTACAATTAAACTCACAGCTGGTTGCTCCAGTAGGTCCTTGCAATCTTCTGGCTGTACGCTGGCTCCTCTCCAGTGTCTTGTCTCTGTGGTGCAGAAGGCTGCTGAGTGGTGCAAAGGAGAGACAACGTTCCCTGCCTCCTTTCCTTGTGTTGAGCTTTTACGGAAGGACAAAACCTAAACAACTTGTCTCTGCCAGTAGGAACATGTTGAAGAAATCTCAAGGTGTAAAACCAGGTTTGAACTTTTCCTTCATTCAGAGCAGTTACAAGTATGTCTCATCATTAGCATAACGATAATAGAAGCTTAATTATCTCAACAGTTCTGCCAAATGTGAGGGGAATTAGGTGGTGGGTTCAGAAGTTGCTGACAGAAATGTTCACTTAGGCTGCTAATGGGACTGCATGGAAAATGGCATTCTTGGCGATTTCAACTACATTGCGAGGTATGACTTCTATATAAAATAATTTGCTATAAATTTAGCAGTGTGACCTACAAGGCAGGGCTTTGGACTGGGCTTAGAACTGGACTCTGTTTCCAGTTCTGTTGCAGATCTGCATAGTGACTATAGCAAAAACTTTTGGTCTCTCAGTTTCCACATCTTTAAAGCATCTAGAGTAGATGACTTTCAAATCGTACTTTGAAATCTGACTTCAAATGTGTAGTGCTATTGAGGACCTTATTATTACAGGGAGGATAGCAGGCAAACCAATCTGTTTGCTTCTGAGTTTGACAAGAACTGAGTTACAGAAGGCCTCATTTATGTTGTAACAGAGGCTGGTCACTATAAAAGGACTGCAATATTTTTACTTTTTACTAATATCGACCTAAGATAAAGGCATTTTCTACACTGTTGTCACAAGTGCTGCATTACTGCAGAAATCTGTAGAATTTATTTCATAGCCATGGCATTGTTCTTCTGAAGTATGATTTTTGTAGCCCAAATCAAAGGTATTGTAATTTAAATACAAAACAAGTTTTGTCTAAATGTGAAGTTTTACTTTCTGTAAAAGAATTAAAATATAAGAAAAAGCTACACACGTAAAACTCTTCATTGTTTCAAAGTCTTAGTAGTTTATCAGACTTGTTTTTCTTTCAGGTTCTCCCTATTTCTATTTAATTCTTTAATGTTATTTGCTTAATGCCTTCAATACAGTACTGAAAACAACCCTACACTGTCAAAATGGCAGATGGCCAGAAACCAGACAGCTTTCCATGAATACATGTAATTCTGGGCCATATGCACTCTTGATAAGGAAGGTAAATTTTTCATATGAGTGCTGAAAAACAAAACATATGTATTGATGTCTAAACTGCCCGAAGGACAAGAATAAAACTTGTACCATGTTGTTCTTTAGGCTAAGTTCCTACGGGAAGGTTTTAAAAAGCCATTTGTTTAAATCTGTATTTTTGAAGATCACTGTCTTGGGGTATGTCTGACTTTTTCACACTGACCTCTTATCACATCCTGCCTAGTTGTTGAAAATTTCTGGAGACAACTGTCTTCTAATATTAAAAATAAATGCCTAGATAGATCCACCTGGGTTCCACTATATAACCAAAACGACACAAAACCCCAGAAGACAAAGTCCATGTTTCAATCTGCTGATGCCATGGCTATTGGCATATATTACTGCTACATAAAAGCATATTACTGGGCATGAAACCTAACATTTTCCAAGGACTCTAGTTTGCTTTGTGCAGAATAAGATGGCTCCCAAACATTCCCACATTGGTGGATTCTATTCCCATCAGCAAGAGACGGACATTTGTGTGATTTCTCTTATTTGGAAGTGACTGTCCAGGTTAGGTGAAACAAAATAATTTTTAGTGGTCACAAGGATGTGTTTCAGCAGCATTTAGTCTTAAAATGGGAATTTGTGTGGGTGACACAAGCTTCTCTGTTACAGGCATTCTTCAAATTGACTTGATCTTGGAAAAGTCTTGCTGAGTCTAAGTGCCATTTCTAATCACACAGACATATTTTAAACTTATAGATGTAGACAGGCATTAATAGATGGATAAATTGCCTGATTCATGTGCACATGTGGTTTTGGTCACCTTTGTTAGGAGACACTGAGTCCGGTAGACTGAGAAACATGGAGCAGCTCCATGGGCAAGCTCCGTTTGTCAAGCCAGCAGCATGTATTCCTTGTGGGCACACCTGATACATACACGTAAGCATGGATAGCCACACAAATTAACACAGACAGAAGCACTCATGCAAACACAGGCTGCCTAATCAAAGATGTTCTGTACAGGAAGAGATAAACAACATTCTAGGTGCTCAAGACAACAAAGAATTCACTATACCTTTAAAATGAACCAATTTGTAGTAATTTAGATGTGAACTTCTAGAAAATAATTTAATATTCTCCACTTTTACAATCTTAATTTTTTCATGGCTTCTTGATCACACAGATATCTAAGCAACATCCAGATTTAGCTTTTGAAAGCATTTACTTGCCCTCTGGTTTCCTTCAATGGTATTACAGTGTGTGTTTAAATCTTCTTTAATCTACTTCAATTCTGGCAGATTGATTAATAAACATTAATTATAAAGGTGCTGAGTAGGCATCATGAAAGAAGAGGGTGAAGAGAAGGTAATGGCTGGGGAAGGGAGGATAAAATGTAATGATCTTTCTAGTCTGATATGTCACTCTGTGTGAGTATGTCTTTATGTTCCCTGTTACACCAAGTCTAGCAAGCAATCACACGTAACTAAGCCCTGACTTAACGAAGCCCTGACTTCTGCTGCCACACAGCTGGAGCTTCCTATCACACATTTGCATCCCCATCTCAGCGTCTACTCTCCCCTGTGATGGAATGTGACAGACCTTGTCCATCACAGGTTTGTCATCTGGTTACACCTCGCGCTCAGCAAAGCTGTGCTCATGAGTGCACTCACCTGCTGCACCCTGAGCTTAGATTTTTCTCCTTACCCGATACACTGGCTGCATCCATGAGTTCATGAGTCAGCACAGCATCGCTTCATGCATCTGAGATTATGTGACCTGAGCAGCCTTTGTGCCAGACCCTGGCAGTGAGAATGGGCCTTGGTGGGAACAAACTGCTCTATCCATTTTTGTTTTCTTCTCTGTGAGTTTTTTGACTCTTGGTTGAATAAAATTAAAAACAAGAAAGTCTGCTTAACTAAACATAAAACCTTCAAAACCCATCAGTTTGTGTCCCTGAGAGCTCAAGGGATAGTGTCAGCAGTGGAGAGCGATGAGATAGAGCAGGGTCTGCTGTTTTGGCAGGAAAAGCCAAGGAGAGCACAGAAACTTATGGAAGAGGAGAAACTTATTTTCCAAGTTGGAAAAGGGAAATAAGGATAGTATACTCTGGGAATAGAAGTGGAGAATAAAATTCTTGCTAATAGATCATATTCATTCAAGAAGATATATTTAGATCTGCTGAAAAGTGGTAACAAATATTTATGGGTACAAATTGTGATTAGAAAAAGCACGTCCCTAATTTCTCTTACTTGATAAATTGAATTAACACAGAATACAATTTCCATATTTATTCATTGACAATATGGTTGTGTGGGTGAGCTGGTGGATTAACTTACTCTTGGTCTGACAAACCCATTAAAATATGGTACTGTGAGAGATTAATAACTTCAAATTGGAAGCAGAATCCTGTGCTTTCTGTTTCTACTATGATGACTGCCAGCTGGTTTCCATGTCCTTTCTATGGTCACTATTCCTTTATTACACCTAACAAACCCTTCTCTTTGCTATGTGAAGCCATTAAGTTGTTTTTCTAAAGTCTCACTGAGCAGAGTGATATCAGTCACTGAAAAAAGTAGATCTTTCACCAGGCACTATTTTTACTATAAAGACCTAAAATCCTGCAAATGGTTACACAGTCATACCTTGGCTCTGATACTGGAGCAGGCTTAAGAAACCCAGATTCCTCTCTTGCTCCCGTCAGGGGTTTCTTTTGTTGTGTTGGGCAAGTGGCTTAAGCCAAGACTTAAAAACATGGCTTCCATTTATACTTCTTAACTTGAAAAATTTTAAAATAGTTTTCCAAGAAAAGGAGTTAAGGATATGCAGGAAGCACCAAATAATTTTTAAACACTACATTTTTCTTCCCATCCTTTCTTCTTTTTTTCCTTTATTTTTTTAATTTCAATGCCATGGTTATTAGCATTTGTAAGGAATGGAGTAGCTACAAGAGCTGAGAATTCAAAGTTAAAAAACAAATCTCTTTCAGAAAGCCCTGACTTAAACCCTTAAGCCTGGTGTTCTCAGTGTTCATTAGTCACTTTTGGACCTCTTAGTATTCATCTTGCTAAGTCTCAGCAGGACAGGCATAGTACAAATATATTTGCATCTGACAGAGGTGTGCTATAGAAAGACTTGGAAAGAAACAGACTCCTGAACTTCAGAGATGACTAAGAGGCAAAAGTTTCTGTCATCTTTCCATGAATGCTTTGCTGCAGGGTCATTATTGTTTCCTTTTATATTATATGCCCTACACATTTTAGAAACAGATTTCACTGTATTTGAATGTATTTTAATGTCTTCTAATTTGTTTATTTTGTTATGAAAGTACATAAATATAGATAGCTGCAATGACTGGTTGCTTTCTCTGTGTTATTACACCATAGTGTTTTACTTTTGTGTTTTCAATTTCATGGTGGATTAAAATATATTTCTAGTTCACTAGCAGAAATTGACATCTGTTCAATAAACTATCCCAGAGATATATTCCTTCTTATGGAGGTGATGTTCTAAAGATTCCCTCCATTTTCAAAGCTATTTTGAGGCATTCAAAGTCACCTTTATTAAGCTGACAGATCAAGACTGGGGATTTATGCACAGAAAAGCTCAGCACTGTTGAACCTAACATATGTGTCGAGCGCTCATAGTGGCATTTACACTGCTGAATTTTGTGTCTAGGCATAGTATTTCATAAGGCTCTTAGCTCCTCCTGGCTTTATCCCAAAAACCAGAACTTCTGGAAGACAGTTTTTGTTCTCCCTAGGCCCCATTCTATTGTACTTGTGGATAAAACTCTGTGAAAAAGCTTCTAGTCTTCATGAAATATTACTTTCACATCCTGGCTAAATCTAGATTAATCCAAGAGGCACTGTCAAAAATTCACTCCTATACTTTACCTGACAGAAAATGACTGATGATTATTCGGCAGTTGTGGCATTTAAATATTGATAGTCTTTCTTTAAAGCCCTTTTATTTCATTATTTGATATTTGATTGTTTTTTTGTTGTATAAATATGCAAGTAATTTGCACCTACTTATGCACTTGTCACTTAACTCCCACTTACAGTTTTCCACATTGCTATTCTGGATAAGCATGAATTAAAATTATTTAGCCGTGTTGGATCAACTGTTTTTAGTTGAAAATTCTTCATATCCAGAAACATTTATATAATAATAATAATTATAATAATGATGAGGATGGTAATAATAATAACAATAACAACAAAACTACATTAATAATAAAAAATAAGAACAAGAATGACAAGAAGAAGAAGAAGAAGAAGAAGAAGAAGAAGAAGAAGAAGAAGAAGTAATGTTCTAAATAAGTAAGAGTAAATTAATAATGCAAACTACTGATGAAAGGTTGTAGCATCTATTCCAGCTATTACATCCACATATCCATTGTTTTGGAAGGAAGCTGTGATGGCAGGGTTTCAT
The DNA here is from genome assembly GCA_013397055.1 of Pachycephala philippinensis. Classification (NCBI taxonomy): domain Eukaryota; kingdom Metazoa; phylum Chordata; class Aves; order Passeriformes; genus Pachycephala; species Pachycephala philippinensis. The sequence continues at coordinate 223,417 of VWZT01011464.1, read as the reverse complement.
GTGAGCCTTTTAAATACTGGCATTGAAAATGGAAATGACAAAAGCACCGCTGGCTAGACCTCTGACTAGAAGTTGGAAAAGGATTATCAAAAGGCAGGAGCGGTGAGAAAGCACAAAAAAGTTTTTGAATGAGGAAGCATGATAATAGCACAATAATTACTCCATGGTAATTCTGGTACACTAAATTTTAATAATACTAATGTATTTTTATAAGGAGTAGGCAAAACAGTAACAACATCCTCAGCATGGGAAGGACATTAATTAAATGGATTAAGTCCAGAGGAGGGCCACCAAGATGGTTGGAGGAATGGAAGAAATCTCAATTTCCTATGAGGAAAGGCTGAGAGAATTGAGATTGTTCAGACTGGAGAAGAGAAGGCTTTTGGGTGACCATATTGCAGCCTTTCAGTACCTAAAAGAGGACTGCAAGAAATCGGGAGGAGAACAGCTTACAAAGGCTTGTAAAGATGTAACACTGCAAGAAATCAGGAGGAGAACAGTTTACAAAGGCTTGTAAAGATGTAACAGGAGGTAATGTCTTCAAACTGAGAGTTAGGATTAGGTTAGCTATTACGAAGAAATTCTTTGCTGTGAGGTCAGCAAAGCACTGGAACAGGTTGCCCAGAGTAGTTGTGGATGTCCCTTCCCCAGAAACGTTTAAGGCCAGGGTGGATAGGGCCTGAGCAACCTGGTCGAGCAAGGTGTCCCTGTCCACAGCAGGGGGTGTTGGAAGTAAATGATCTTTATGGTCCCTTCCAACACAAACCATTCTATCATTCTATGATAATAGAGAATGCGATTCCAGTTAACATGAAAAGCACATGAAAGTGAGAGATTGTGTCTGAATTTGCTCTTTAATGAGTTTTCATTGCATATGAAAGTATGTGAAGACGCAAATGGTACTCAGAGTCACAAGGAATGCCTCAGAAGACACTGCAGTAAAGAAAAGTATGAATAGCTAACACGTGTAATGTTAAGAAATAATGAAGCCAGAGATGATTTAACTTGTGATCCAAAAGTCATTGTGCTCTTTAAGAAGAAAGAATTGAAGGACTCAAGGGACTGTGAATTATCTGAGACTTGCTAGAGTACAAAAATATTTCTACTCCTGCCTGACCCTGCTCACTGTACAGCAGTGGGAGAGCCGACATCCCAGCCAACATGCTGAGCAGTTGAAGCTGAGTTCCCTGAATGGGAAAGGGAATCTCATGAAATGTGAATGATGTTTAATATACTCTATCTGTGGAGAAACCGTATACCCATTAATAACTCAAAACTCTCCGCACATCTTTCAATATTTATTTTGGGAACTTTCACTAGGATTACTGCAAGATGTAACTTTTGGGTAAGGTGTATTTATTACAAGTTTGTGAGTGGTCTGATATCCCTCTGTGACTTCTGTATGTCAGAGCCACAGGAAACCTGTGTATGTGGTTGTGCATAGCGTGGGAATTATTGCTTCCCTCCCATTTTGTATTTCTCAGCATAAGAATATAAGTCCCATTGTGCCCTAGTACTTTATTTAAACTGTGTTTCCCACAAAATAAACAGCAACCAGTTCGTACAGAAGTGCTTGCAGTTTAGTAGAAAATTGGCAATGTGGATGGCTCTTTTGGCTTTTCAGCCTTTTTAGAGCAAAGATGTAGAAGCACTCTTGAAAATACTTTCATGAGCCCAACCTTTGTTTCAGAATTTGGACTGCAAAGAGCGGGGCAAAAACTACTCCCATGGCATTTTCTGATTTTTCTTTTTGGTTGGCATTGGCAAGTTCAGAAATATAAATAGTGCATTTTTGCTTGTTCTTCATGATGAGACATGATGTAGCACCTCAGGGGAGGTGGTTCCCTATGTGCTGAGGTCAGTACCTGTTGGATCATTCTGCAGCTGTCATCTCAGCTGTGCACCTGAGCTTTCCTCTCATAGAAAGCAGGGTGGGGGAGCAAATGTGTGTAGCTGTGCCTTGTCCTGAGGTGGAGGTGGGAGGCCATGTGACCTACAAGCAAACCCACTCAGAAACTGTCCAGGTTCCATGAGCTGGTGTTGTTCCTGTTAACTGAAGCGTATTGGAGCAAAGAGGTGATAATAAAATCATGTAAGCACAGAAATCATAAAGCACTGGGGGGTAAAGAAGAAAGAAAACAAACTCAGACGGATCTAGGAGAAAGAACTATCAAAATGCAAAATGAGCTTCATTCAGTATGTAAATCAATCTGAATCTGCATTTGGTTTCTGTCTTACAGCAGTCTGTAATTAGAACTCTGCTGACTACTGTTTGTTGCTGGCACAGGAGCCAAGAGAAAATCTAGTTAATTGCCTAACATTGCAAAACCCTTATGGCTCAGGGAAGAGTTTCATTTAATGAACCAAATTCTGAATCTGACCCACTGATGCTCCAGGATCTTTTATACATTATATTTTTCATGCTAGAACATTTCTGACTATCCCAAAATCCAGCTGAAGGTTTGAGAAGGGATATTATTAAGTTAAAAGTTTGAGCCTATCTGTCTCAAATTAGAGAAAAAGTTACTTATTAATGTAGTGAATGTGTTTGGTATATATCAGTTCAGTTTCTTATAAATCTCCATGATAGCGTAATAGTATATTTTTTGGGCCATGGATGCCATTACTGGTTAACATTTAAAAGCACCTTCTAAAATATAATTTACAAGATATGTGGCCTTTAAAGACATTTTCAGCCGAAGGTCTTCTCTGACAGCTGCTAGTCACTTGCATGTCCTTGGCCTATAATATGTCTGGTAGGTTACAGTGGAATAGTTTACGGTAAGTCAGCACATCACTTGAAAGAAATTACTTAGATTTGCTTTTCCTTTTAAATTAACCCAGTCTAATAAAGACTGTTACCTTTGGGGACAAAAGAGGTCTGAATTACCTAAAAAAATTAAAATATTCAGATCACACTGAGAAACAGAAATGAAGTATGAAGGACATGAAAACTGGTGATGTCACACAGCTAGACTGTCACATAAATAGCTTTAGGAAGAGATCTTGAGTTTTTAGTAAGATGTACAATATTTATAACACACAAGACTGTCAGGAAGATATCAGGCAGCCCAGATTTTACCAGAATGTGAGTTAAATATTGATGAACCAGATTCTAACCATTCTTTAATACTCAAAACCATGTAATGGTCAGTGCACAAACGCGTTGCCCAGTTTAGTTAGTTAATGAATTAAATCAGTTACTGTGCTAAATAGTTTGCTGGATGTACTTTATTTACTAAGTATGCTTACAATAGTTTCCTGATTCTATCCTCTTCAATATTTCTTAGTGAGTTTTAGCTTCCCTAAGTGAGCTTCAGGAAATTCAGACTAAAAGTTAATTATTGTGGCGAGGTTGTTATCCAAGTTGCAAAAAATCTGTCACAAAATTTCTTACCTACTGTCACAAGTTTGACACCTGGGTTTATATCATGGAATTTAAAATATAAATAAATAAAAAATTAAAAATACAAAGATAAAAATTTACATCAAAACAAAATCTGGTATGACATAAAAAAGAATTAAACATTCTAATCTAACATGCAATCTCTTAGGGACAAATTCATATGACCTAAATTCTACCAAAACCTGTCTAACATGGCATCTGCTTTTGACTGGCTCTTCTTTTGAAAAGCCTAACCATTAAAAATTGTGGCTAATCTCAACAAAATCTTCCTAGAAAAACAAATCTAAATAAGCCAGTATTTAGGCATCTGGTTTTCAGTTTTTTATTTTTTTTAAGAATTTCCATCCCTCTTAATCAATAAGTTTTTGACTTGCTTGGCAAGTTTTTCAATCTGAACTGCCAGAAGTGCAGGGTTCTGTGAGGTGATGCTGTAGGTGACAAAATCCAGGAAAAATTCCCCCTCTCCTGCTAGTGCTCTTCCTGTGAGAACCAGGTGGCACTGTGGTGGTCTTTGAAGCCTCACAGTGAATCATTCTGTTGTAATAACATTTAGAAAAGCAGCATATAACCTGATGTGACTGCAGGCCAATAATGATTCATTTCTTCTCTTAGGATAATAAAACATTTTAATTATCATATATTATCCCCCCAGGTTATAACAGAGTCACAGCATTCACTGCACAACTGTCTATAGATTTCTTCTACAAACATTTACAATAGTGAAGGGGAATGTCACAGTGCTTAACAGCACCTTTTTCAGATAGAAATCAATTCTGTGAGAAGCAAAACTCACAACTTCCACTGATTTCAAAACAAATCAGATATTCATTTTTTCACAGAATTACATATAATAAGTGGGTATGTGGCATCTCACAGATGCCCTGTTTTTAGTCTGTGAATAGCTTCAGTTGAAAAACTGATCTTTACTAACACTGAATTGCTCTAAAATACATTTTAAGCATTGACAGGATGAATTAAAATTTTCTCTGCAAAAATCAAATGCCTTCAAACATTCCCTTATCCTGAAATTCCAGCAGCTCATAGTGTAATTGCATTCAGACTTATTGATGCACCTCTAAGCATACTAATTTTCCTCAATTTTACTGACCACAGTGGTATGATGTCCTTTGTGCATGGCTCTCTGTCTTTTGATAATTTTTTTCTTTCTCTCTGAAATATATGATTGTTAGCATCATTTTGGTTGGCCTTTCCCATTTTCCTGTCGAGTGAGTCCCACTTACAGAGGATCTTTCCAACACTCCTTTAAATGTTTATGCCAAGACTGCAAGTATAGAAGATTCACAAAGTAATTTCACTTTCTTCCCTTGAGACCAGATGCATGAGACACTCTAATCTTCGCTTCTTCTGCAGCAATATGTAACTTACGGCTATACTATTACATGCACTTTTCCCACTATCCAGTGACACGAATAATTCGAAGCACAATCAGAATGCCATGGAACAAACCCTGCACTGAGTCCGTGACGCTTGCCATGCCTGTCTAATTCATCTTGGACATCCTCCTATGAGTGTAGTATAAATTGCTCAGCTAAATAAGATATCAGTAACTCTTATGGGCAAACCTTTATTGTCATTTGCAAAGAACTCTGGGTTGTTTCTTTTAGATAAGTGAAAACTTCACCCACCTCCATGTTATTTTGTACAATGTGCAAACCTGCAACCATCCCTGACTCACATTGTCTTAAAACTCCAGCTACAGATCCTGAAAATGAACCATTAACATAACAAGTCTGAAAACATCCACAGTTTCCCTAGTTTGGCACAATTGCCAAAGAAGCTAACAAAAAAAAAAAAGTATTTGGATTCCATTCTGCCATAATGCTAACGGCAATTACTGTATCTATTAAGAGTTAGATTAGTTTTCATGCATGGAGTCCTCCTTGTGTACACAAGTGTAGATAGGTGAACTAATTGGCACAGAAGCTTTGAAAAAACCAAAAGAGTTTTTTTTAGATCACCTCAGACAAACTTGTTGAGACAAAACAATGCTTTGAATTATATTTGGAAACAGTTGGGCATTACTTATTCATATCCAGAGAATTCAAGGGTAAGTCTGTTCTTTTATTCAAGCAAAACTATCAGCTGTATTTACCTAACCAGAGAAACTCTCTCCTCCTGTTACCAGGCCAAAAAGGAGAACAAAACTGTCCTTCCACGTTTCAATGTTGAGGACTCTGTCACACAGCTGTGCAGAGGCCCGTGTCATGTTAAAAAATTACCTCCACTCTACCTGTGTGTTATTGGCTTTTGTGAGCCTGCAGATGAAATGTTTGCCTGTTTCAGAATACAGTTCTAAGGTACTAGGAAGATTTGAGGTAAATACCAGTTTTACACATACCCCTGTGACGTCTATACATACCTCTGAGCAAGGTATGGTATTTAAATTGGACACCTTGGGATTTGAGCAGAGGACTGCTACAACTCAAGCACATGTCTGATGCGTGAAGTCTTTCTCCTGATAGTACCAATTCACTGCCAACCAACCTTGATAGAATTTCATAACTTTTCTTGCTAGGTTAGCTACTGGTACAGAAAGGTAACAAGAACTCTACTTCTCATCCATTTCCTTCCCCTACTTTCTTTCACTCAGACACAATAGGTGTATGCCCTTATCATGTAAGAAAACTAGTTTATTATTTTGTACAAAGAGTACATTTACATTTACTCTACAAAAGTGTCAGCTCTGAAAACTTTTGTCTGTCAGGTGTTAAAGCTGCCTGCACGCTTCAGATGGGAAGCAAGCCAGTCTTGTTCCTGTATTTCTAGAGTCAATTTCCAGTCTCACAGTTTGTTTATAACCCAGCCAGGGTCATGTCAGCAGCTAACGTAGCTTTCCACCTAATTCCCCACATGTTGTCACCGTCTCTGATGCTGATGAGGCTGCTTCATTTTTTTAAAAATGAGCCGCATTGACTTTCTAATGTCTGTTTGTTTAAACAAGTGAAAAAAAGGAGCTGAAGAAGAATTCTATCCCTTGCCCCATTTGCAGATGCATAAATCAAGCCACAAATAGCCAATATTCTTATGATGTTCTCCAGCAGAACCTTCTTACATAAAAAAGCACAAACCTCTTGCAACAATTTAAAAA